>JAGTTH010003376.1:0-197211 GCA_022606485.1 Agraylea sexmaculata
TATTTTTTCCACTTTAAATCATTTGAAAACTGAGTCGTATAGTTAATTGATATAAAATAACGACCTGAATTAATCAATTTAATTTTTGTATGGAATTGTCAAAAGAAGTGTTGTAAACTTATCTCTTGGAACTTATACATTTATTTTTATTAAATTTTGAGTACCTAATCCCTTAATTAAAATACTAATTAATCCAATATTTAAATAAAAATGTTTATCCTAATATTAAATCATTTGGTAATCGAGTCATATAATAAATTGATACAAAATAACAATTGAATTAAATTAAAAATATTTAATTTTGTATTGAAGCGTCAAACATTGTTCTTAAATTATCTCTCAGAACCCGCATACTTCACAATGTTACAATAGTTCGTCGACTTTTTATCGATTTAACGTAATATATTTTATTTAGTATTAAATTGTATGTATTAAGTCTTTAGTTATTATTATGTAATGTAATGAATTGACCGACCTTGCCAGCGTTACACTTTTAAGCCGCATCGACCCAGAAAATTGCTCTATATTTTGTTCAATCACACATCAAAACCTTGAAAATGCACTATTTTATTCACTTATTTATATCGTATGGGATATTTCGATTGTTTTTCTCAACCGTATCGTGAAATAAGAACAGCATTTCCACAATGGTGTTTTCGTAAGAATGCAGTACAAAAAGATCTCATAGTATTGTGTCAACTAAACCGTGACGCTTGAAAAGTGAACCTTTTGACCTAATTTCTTAACCAAAGCCACGAATACTATTGTATAAAAATCACAATTCATAAACCATAGTGACTATTAATTTATTTCCTAGTAAATCGTGAGCTCATTCGCCAGGTGTTTCTTTATTTATACTTGTATCACGTTCAACAAATGATTTATTAAGCTAACATTCTCACCTGTAACCAATTATTAGTTACTGTCATTCAGACGACGATCTTTTAATATCGTGACTTTGCAAATACCAAGGTTAGTATAATTTGCCTCAGCACCGAATATTTCATAAATTATAAACTTGCAATGAAATTATTGAAGCATAGTGACAATTTCAATCTTTCGCAAATCCTCGATTAAGTAATGGCATTATTATTGAATGGGCTTTAAATGAAAAATATTGGCTAAATTCAATTTCCCAATGCACATTTCACTATCAAATTTATATTAATTTTTATTTAATATTTTGCATCGATACTAAGTAGATTAAAAGGTTTTCGTTTGTAATAATCAAATGTCAATGATATTATTTTATAGACGCTTTAACCTTGAATTTCTTCATACCGTGTGAAGAGAAATAGGTAGCATTGATATTTTTCTTAATTAGAAAAATTATGTTAATATTTTATTTTTAAGTTCATTTTTTTGTATATTAACTATCAATTTTGAAACCAAGAAATTGGGAATTAATTTAATCCCACACAATCGTCACGACCAAGGATTAAATTGTTTTAAAGTGTATTGGTATTAAGGTGATTGTTCAGGCAGAGTCAAAATAATCATCAGAACAATATGGATATAAAAATATTTAGCTCCTATATTTTTCAAATAAAATCAATTAAAAATTAATTTGTATTGCTATACAATTATGACACATAAATGAGTTGTTTAACTCGTGTTTAATTCTTAATCATCATCATTATTAAACCAAATATTTGTATTTAATTCATTGTCGATAATGTCAGCATATTGCTATGAATTTATATATTGTAAAAAGTATTAATAGGTATGCAGAATTTTTACTTAAAATATTTTCTTCCATTATTTAAAAATGTATGAGTACATCGAGGATGAGACTTGTATTGAGTAATTGACAAGACAAGAGTGTAGAAGTCTTGCTACATTTGCATAATATCACGAAAAACCACTTTTCCACTATCTTAAACACAATTATTGCTCTTCGTGACGACATTTACCTACATTTTCTATGCTAAGCACTATATCATAACCTTATTTAGCTTACCTTTACATCGCATACATATTAAGTTTCAATCATATGTATTATATGCTTGGGAGATATTAAATTATTTGCACAGGTATATCAAAATATTTGCGATGTAACGTTTTTATAGTGAGATACAGATTTCATAATTTTTCATATCAAATCCACATATTTAGGAATTAAACTAATTAATAATATTTTTGGTGGATGTAGGGTATCGGTAAAATAATAAAAAAAATACAACCATTTAACTACTATCATTTTTATTTCGGTTTAATATGGAATTACATCGGGTTATTATTATAATCTGAAAGATTGATGGTGATGAAAGAAGATGGTTGCCACTAACAGTTCAGCCAAACTGTGAAATTATTATTAAAAATACTCTAAATATAATATAATATTCTAAATGCTTCCTCTATTTTATGAATTAACCAAGTTGATGCAGAATAAGAACAATATTTATTGTGGAATTTATTCACAATTATTAAAACTATAATTTTACGCTCCAAAGTCCTAAATCTACCGATAAGAATTCCACTTATATTGTATGGTGTATAAACCACATAACTTGTATGGTGTATAAATATAATGAGGGCGGATCAAGCAGACGAGTCTGAGTGATGCAACTTTAAAAATTATATGCTTTGTCCCCCATCTTGATATTTATCAGCCTTCTAAAATCGGTGGTGTTGATTCTAAAAGTTTGAGGCCAGTTCTTTAAAATGATTATATAATATTTATTATTTCATAAACATCCTGCAGTGTTTGTCGAATACGTGACATGAATAATTATTCGTCGAGACTTTCGGTTTGTTTTCACTGCCAACTCGATAAATCACATCTTTTTTACAGTTTTCACCTGTTTTGCATTATATAATATATTATAGTGTGTTTAGTTTGGAATACAAAAGAACTGTTACCGTGTGAAAACACTTTGTCAACGTTAGGATTTCTTATGAAAAGTAGGTAATCATTGTGTAACGCATTACTCTGTCAAAAATACTATATCTGTTCAATTTTTTAAATAGTTGACCTTTAAGACGCTCTATTCGTCGACACAGGTTTTAAAATGTGAATAAATATGTATACGATAATATTAAAAAACACACACACACAATCGAAAAACTGTTTTTTTTGTAATACAATCAAAAATCAAGTGCAGTTTATGGCTGTGATAAAAGAACTATAATTGAAATTGGTTTATTTTATGCAATGTTTTCGATAACCTTAAAGATTGAACTATAATATTTATACTGCGTGTTATATTAAATATTTCTACTATTTTTTGTTATATTTAAAGAATAAACATCAAGATATTTAACTTATTTCTAATATTTATCATAAAAACAATTCATTTTTATGTTTTTTTTCATGTCCTTATACTTCAATTTTGGCAGTCAGAATATAAGGGTTTCGTATTAATTTTGTTATTGATAACTTATTTAATTTCAATATATTAATGAATACTTGTGAACTAAGCATATATTAAATTTATTTTAAAAATATGAATATATTAAAGAATTATAATATACGGAGCTGTGTTTATTACACCAAGTAATATATTTAAAAAAATATTTGTAGGGGAAATATCATATTTTTGACATATCCAGATGTGTGTTGGTAATTTATCCAGATGTGTAAATTACCAACGATTTTGATTGGTAAATCTGCAAGACTACTTTAATATCACCAATTACAGCCGTTTGCGGTATGTTAGTATAAATATTAGGATCTTAGGAAAGATTTTTTTTCAATAAATAATTTATTTGTAGTAAGTCTGAAAAAATATGGCGACATATCGAATCAGTATTGCACGCGAAGGACAAAATATTATTGAAAGTGACATTACAATAGAATTGTCATAGGATTTCCAATCGCCTTTATAATCAAGGTTACTAGACCACCATGCCAAGAGTCATTATCATGTTATATATATATATCGAATGACCTTTCATCATCAATTATAAATAAACGGCTAATTTGCTACTTCTCGTAATTATTTATATAACAGAAATCAATTCATAACCATTTAAATAACAATAACAATCTAGATAGCAAAAGATAAAATATACTCATAAAATTTAATGTATTGAGCAACGGAAATTACAATTCTAAATAACTAGTTAACTAATTTAAGAACAGGAAACCTTGTTTGCATTTTATTGGAATACATATAATATGTTCAATATTTTGTATTTATCAAAATATGCATCGAAATATCAATTCTTTATATAACATCATTTGTATTAGATACAGATTTATATTCTAGATGTGTACATGTTGTTTATAATAATATGAATAATGGTAAAGTATTGAATAAATTATCTGGGGTAAGATTTGAGTTTGTAAAAATATCAGTAAATTATTAAAAAAAAAAACATTATTAATTTTTACAGAATATCATATATTTACCACTAATATTTTACATGAGAATTAGCAAAAAAATGAATATATATATTTATATTTGTATATATATATATATATATATATATATATATATATATATATATATATATATATATATATATACATATATATATATATATATATATATATATATATATATATATATATATATATATATATATATATATATATATATATATATATATATATATATTAGGATTTGGCCTCCTACTATAACACCTTTTATATTAGATCCAGATTCTAAATTTGTAAATGTTTTTTTAAATAATATGAGTATTGAATAAATTTTTATAAAAATATCTGTCAATTATTTAAAAAATATATTATTGATTTTAATTGCATTATTAATGCTTAGTATTATTTTTAATAGGAACAATATTTGAAATGCATATTAAGCAAACATATATGAATTTATTCATAACTAACTATTTCAGTAAAAAATAAATAAAAAATCTGAATAGTTAAACGATGGATTTTTGCTCTTAAATGTGTTCAAGAATGCCTAATATGTATATTAGCGTTGTTGTTCTAATATGGTTGTGATTTGACGAGGGCTCCTTTTAGGGTTGTTACGGTCTTGGTCGCATTCTATCACGAACACAACACTCACGAGTTTATAAATATACCAAAGTACTGAGATCATGTCCCAATGCACAATCATCATCATCACGATCGACTATTTTCATATAATACACATTATAATGTAACAGATTTCCATGTAAATAAAAAATATATAATGGTGGCAAGCAACGCAATACGTCTTCATACAATTCCACCATTGTTTATAAGATGTCGATTGTTCTTACACAATATCCGTTTCAATTGCCAATGTCATATTGTTCGATTTTTATATTATTTGTATTGCCTAATTAATCTTATAAAAAGTAGTCTAAGTAGAAGGTCAGTGTCACGATTATTAATTTACCTAGTATAAAAATGTGTTGTTATAACTTGACAGTTTCCATTTATAACAAAATTTCTTTAAAAAAATATATTGTGTTTAACCCTAACATAAGTCTAGGCCTAATAATATTTATTTATATTGTGAAAATGAAATTGGAATAATCTGATGATTTATCTCTCTTATTTAAGTTATTTAATTAAAATAAAATATCTCTTATTATAACCGAGGATGGATCTCGTACCAAATTATAATTTTATCATTTTTTTAAATATATTTTAATTGGAAGACTGTATTAAATTTAATAGGATGTTCTTTAATAAGAATAGACATGATTTCGGACGTAATATTTTGTAAAAATCATCTGCTTAAAAATTAGTCTCCTATTTTTTGAGCAAATATGTATCAAGATTAAGACACTCGCAAATGCATAAACGGCTGTGATTGGTGACCTGGTTAAAGGATGAGTTTGAAATTTACTCTAAAACCGATTTTTTGGTTGATATGTATAAATCCAGGTATTTTTATATAATCTATATTTTATATAATTATATTTTTATATATATATATATATATATATATATATATATACATATATATATATACAGGTTTACGAAAAATATGCTATTAATATGCTTTTTTCTTATTTACGTTATTTACATATATTGGTGTAAAAGTAACGCTTTGGTCATTAGCATTGGATTGTTTTGAAAGAACTTTTGCAAAATAAAGCAGTTAATAGAACATGTCGTGTCCAATCAATTATTTCGCACAGGAACAATGGCATGAACATGCCAGTTTCTTTTTTTAGAATAGAATCAAGCACAATCTTTGTATTTGCCATAAATAACACAGTCGTTTACAATAAATGCAATAACCTGAAAAAGTCGCATAATTACCTGCGTGCAAGCTGATACGTAATATTATGCGTGAACACATTTATAATATTTCAATAAAATCAATTACAACCGGCTGTGGATAAATTAACATTGTTATCACGAATGATTAAATGTTTGCAAATTTGAAGGACGACCCACTTTATGTGATGCACAATAATTCAATACTTTGTGCACAAACTACATTAGTATGTGATTGGTTTTGCATAAAAAATATATTTCACTTTTTACTGGGTTATTAAAACAGCCTTGTACAATAAGCCTGTCAAGTCATCTCAAGTTATTTTGATCATTCTTCTAATAAAAAATACGTAATTTTAGCTCAATATCAGTTATGGCTCTGCTTGACTTATTCAGCTACCTAACTTAAGAGTTAAAGTGTTGCATTTTTATGCAATCACTATAGTAAATATGCAACCGAATCTCACATATCCATTTTTTAACTCGATCATAAATTTCGGCCAATACTCGTACCGTGTATTTATCTAATATTATATATTTGTTGGTCTTTTCATCAATTATTATTAAATACATATATAGTTTTTCCTGCAAAGGCAAGTCGGTGATGGTTCATGCAAATATATATATATATATATATATATATATATATATATATATATATATATATATATATATATATATATATATATATATATATATATATATATATATATATATACTTATAGGAGAATCAAACTATGATTATTTTTTTTTACTTAACATTTTATATTTAAATGTTTCAACTCCTTAAACTATTAAATAATTGACCTGGATTTATTTATTTATTTATATTTTTGAAAATGTTTCTACAAATTTGTTTTTTTAGTCACAACAACGTGCAAGAAATTTTTAATTTGACTCTTGGTGTAAATATTTCGGCGGACCTTCGCTCTAACAGTCTATAGTGCGAGGTCAATGAAAATACTTATTAATAGAAATTATTTATATCAAAAATGGTTTTTTCTGACACAACAACGCGTTAATTCATTGTGTCTCTGTAATTTTAACTATTACTGGTTAATAATCGCCTCAGTTTTACCTTACAAAGCTGGAAATCAGAGTTTAACCTGGATCAAGTCGATCGATCAAGATTTTAATAATATTATTCCCGACCTCTCAATCGTAATAATCGATCAAATAATTTTGTATCCTCTGAGCTATTATGCAGGTTGTTTAGTTATACTTAAAATGTACATATTGGTCTTGCAAATTCAGTTTAATTTCATAATATTTCCACCGTTACGGATGATCATTTTTGGCTCTGATCTTCACAAATGATCATTCATCATTTCAATGTTACCTTAAATGAGACTAGGTGAGGTAAAAAACCGGTAAAATGTCGAAATCCATCATCATAGATGTAGGCGTGACGGACACATATTATATTATAGTAATGGTGGCTAGTTTAACATTCTTATGATGAAACATTACAGTCGACCTTCATACATCTTCAAGAGTGTGACCCCTCGTGTCCCAGATGCGAACCTGGTACCTGTCTCTTGCTAAATACCACTGACCAATGATCCAAGTTCCGCTCTATGCCACGACCTTTGTGTCTAACTAAGCTGTGTCGTGTCGCAAGTCCCCTTTGTGAAAATGCTATTTGACGAAATCGATAGTTAACCTTCGATTAAAACAACACAGCCAGCGTTATAGTTCAGGGATAAGACGCGTGGCTACTAATAATGTGGTCATGGGTTCGAATCCCACTAAAGTCAAGAATTTTTAAATTGATTTGATCGGTTATTACGACTGGGAGATTGAGGATAATATTAATAAAATCCCGATCGATCATCTTGATCCGTGTTTACTCTGATTTCTGATAAATACTGATTATTAAGTCGGTGACCTGTGTAACTAGTAATAGTTAAGATCACCGACAGACAATTAACACGTTGTTGTGTCTAAAAACCCTCTCAAAGAAAGAGATGTAGGTTCTCTTGTATTCCAGACGACTGTTTTCTCTTAATAAAAAAACACAGCTCATTAATATAATGGATTTTCAATTTATAGCATCATTTTCTTGGAAATAATATTGTTTATTGATCGATCAAAATGATGATAAAAATATTTTGGGCAGCATAATCGATTTACAGAAGGATACAAAATACTTCAAATGCAGTTAAACCTCGATAATATATTTAAAGAAATAAGTTTGTACTTTCCACTATATTTGTGGAATTTGGAGTATATTACAAACTTATTACATTAAATAGTTATGGAATACCATCCAGTATTCAACACGATCAATTACTAAATAATATATATTGAATCAAGTGGAATCATCAACTGATTCGATATTTATCGAGGTTTTACTCTAGTAACAAAGCATTTAGTCAAACTTTGATATAAGATAAAGTTAAATATAAAGCAGTATGCATTTTTAACCTTAATATAGATCTGGTATATTAATTTTAACTACTAATAATTTCTCATATGGGTGCAGTTTGAATTTAACTCATCACTAATGATTAAGAATATTTTAAAGAGGTATGAATTTAAAAACAAAATTATTTCAACCTTAATTTTAAATAATATATTAATTACATGTTTATAGTATTTTATTTCAATTTATTTAATAATACCTTAGTGGGTAAAAAATATATGCAATAACCGTAATGCTAAAATATTATCAAAAATTAGAAGTCCGTCCTATTTAATTTACTATCCCTTTTCTATACTATTTGAAACATTTAATTGAAATTACTAATTAGTAAAATTAATAATTGTAGGTATAGTATAATTGCTCCATACATAATTTTTAATCGGTGAACGCGCTTTTTTTTACATTCTTCGCCAGATTTATATGTTAATTGCTTATTTAATTAAAATAGGAATATGTTAATAATGTAGCCAGATTGTTGTTTATAGATTTTATAATAATTTTTAGTGTTTATTGATTGAAAAAATATTTTTACAGCCCTTTCTGCATTTCGATTCCAAAGTGAAATTATTGCTATACTTTATACTATTAGCACTAAATTTAAATTGAATTGATTTACTTTATTATATAACAAGATCACCAGTGAGTGAGATCATTTTCATGATCAAGGTTGATCCTGTTGTCTAAATATAGAACTGGAAGTAGTCCTTGTTCAGTGAACGTCTTGGACTTAACAAACGTCCTTGCCATCTTTTTTATGTAGTCCATCCTTTTAACTAAAAACTATTTAAATAAGAAATGCATTTAAAATAAATTAAATACTATTTTTTTTGGCTTATACGAAAGAGCATAGTTGTAATTAAATATAATTTAAAAGTTCAACCTTGCTCGAGAGCAAAAACCCATTCTTCACATAACCATGAAGGAACTTGATCTTCTCTATAAGAAATAAAATATAATAAATTTTATACTGTTGACAAAAAGCCACCAGCCTTGACTCCCTTTGGCTGACGAATATTCATATTGTGTATGTCTTCTCATTTTGTAATAATAATCAAAACCACAACATGTTGACTAATAAATATTTAGTTATTCAATACTCTTTGCAATTTAAAAATATGTATGTCTTCCAACGAAAAAAAAAACAATTGTGAATATTAAGCATGCAACATGAAGATCGTAATTATTGATAATTGGAGATTTTATCTTCGTAAGTTAAATTATTCATTCGGTTTTTTACTATTTTAATCAATTATAAATTGTGATAGGTTTAATTTTAATATGGGAAGGTCAAGTTATAATCTGTTGATAATTTTTATTAATATTAGGCGTGTTTTATGAAGGTTTTGATCAAGTGTAAAATACGGGTTTTATTGTATTATTATTTAATAATAATATGTAGAATTTTATTAAATAATAATACTTTATTATTTAAGTACCTTTTAAGAAAAATTAAAGAGAAATTTAGATTAAGTTATATTTTTATTAATGATATTTATGTAACAGATAATATAATTTTTGAAACATGTGGTGTTTTTCCACCAAAGTCTAAAATTGTTAAATTTTATTAAAATATAGATACATTTGAAGCTCGATTTCTTACGATAAGTATTAAAATACCTCGACCACAATACGAACCTGAGTTGATTGCAACATTTCATAAATAGGGTGACCATCTTTCCCATACGTTCTTGGATTAGAAGATTAGATTTTTTTTCAGAAAAAAAATTAATAGAAAAGTGTTACGCAATTTTATTTATTTAGTTTGTTATCAATAATCAAAGGGGATATAATCAATAATCATGACCATAGGTCAATCATATTATTAATTGGATGAATTTACTCAACAGTCAGTATAATAAATTATTCATCAGTTTACAGAAGGTAAAATTAGTATTCAACAATGTCCCGAGCTTTTGCATCATCGAGGAACATTTCCTGCTTCCACAAAATTAATTTATTTTCCAAATGCAGTTCGATGTATGGACTTGAGTCTTAATATTTTAAAATAAACATTGTCCCTTTCCTTGTGGATGACAGGATGATTGTCATCTGTTGGTCACAACTTCCGTCCTCAGTCAAGGTATATTTATAAAACAGAAATGTTATACACGATGAATATTAAATAATACATACAATTCAATCGGAGTAAGTTTTAAACACGACTTTATTAACCTCGAATTTAATAGTTTGAGATCCGAACTCGTTGTTTTAACATTGAAATATTCACAGAGCGTTTTAAATGACGACATATTTTCCATTTTAAACAAATACATATTGGCCCATACTTTCCGAAGACAATTCTATGACGTGCATTTTGCAATCATATATTTATAACATAAATTGATTATACAATTTATCTTATTGATAATATGTGATAGCTCATGGGATAAGACGCGTGGCTAAAAATACTGTGGTCATGGGCTCAAATCCCGCTCAAGTCAATTTTTTTTAAATTGATTTGATCATTACGACGGTTATTACGACAGGGAGATCGGAAATAATATTAATAAAATACCGATCGATCGCCGTGTTTACTCTGATTTCCTGTATTGTAAGATAAATACTGATTATTAAGTCGGTGACCTGTGTAACTAGTAATAGTTAAGATCACCGACAGACAATTAACACGTTGTTGTGTATAAAAAACTAAATAAAATAAAAAATATGAATCTATGAAAATTGTAGAAACCAGTTCAATTCGCTAACGCTAACCTACTTATATTATTTATATGATTTATTTAATTCAATTAAAAAATTATAAGAAAACACTTCCTATTAATGTGACGTTTGCATTGATTATTAAAATTAAATTTACATAATCAAATCAAATATTTGTTTTAATTTATTTTAAATATCTACACATAGTAATTTTGAGCTGAGTTGTTAATGCATTGATTTTTTCTCTAGCTTTATGCAATAATCAATAAAAACCACAGCGATTTATTTTTGCGTAGTCTGTAAAGCAAATGAATTTGGAGTGTAAAAATAACAGTGTATCATATTTATATATTTTTTAATATCCCTGTCATATTTCTTTGGTGTAGTTTAAGGGCTCAAAATCTATTTTATGTACGTTGTAAAAGTTGAATATAGCCTTTCTCTAAGTGATGTTAAAATGCGTCACGTCAAAAGACAATTTTCCTAGGATTATCTAGATATGTGTTAAATATAAAAATTAATCCATTTACATATGTGTACACGTGTGAAGTGCATATTCCAGGAATATTATGAAAGAGACGATAAAATTATTTTATTGCTCCTATTAAAGAGTACATAAAATCCTATATTTGTATGAACAAACTCCAAAATGTGTCACAAACCATCAAACAGGAATGCGGATATCGCATCAAATATTCACAAAACCAGATTAATTCATTAATGGCAAAAAATATATTATATTAGTCAAGGTCTTAATCCATTCTCTGTAATTCAAATTATTAACAAAGAAGACATCCAAACATCTAACCAATTTGCATTATTCATATGGTTACTCAAAAAAATCGATAACAGCAATTATTCAAAATAACAATCTTAACTGCGAATCCATAAAAAATATTTAAATATAGATTTATTATTATTTTAAAAACAAATGCATTTTATTTTATTATTTTAAAAAGAAATTTATATGGAAATTCTTATAACACATTGTATATAGATATTTTTGGCAAACTTGTGATTAGTAATAATTATATTTATATACAAACAGGGTTTTAAAGATTGTGATATTAAAAAGTGGGTTTATCATACAACCTTTTTGAGTCCAATTTGTTCTATAAATAAACACACTTATGAGTATTGAGGAAAATACCACGAATTTTAATACATATAAAAAATATTCATTCTGTGAACTGCTCATAAATATTCATTTGGATTATAATTATTAAATATAATCATGTGCTAATCTCAAACACAAAAATTATTAAGAGATATTATTAATAGACTCTAAGGATTTTTACCTAATTTTCATCTATAAACATTATTTCCAAAAATACTCTTGTTTGATCTCCATATTATAGAAAATATAAATCCATTAGTCAACATGTGCTCATTTAAATTCGATACTCTTTCGAAACTCGATACGCTTTTAAAGAATAGAAAATAATAAAAACAAAACCAATGACATAGTATTTAATGTAATAAAGTGAAAGACATTATCCTTGAATGTGGCATATCAAATTATTAAAGGTCAAAGTTGTGAGGTTGTTAAATTTTATTCGTCTTTGTGGGAATTTCCGTGAAACCGAATAATTCCAAAAAACAATGTATTTTGTTACTTTTAAAAAATACATATTATATCTAGGGTCATTGGACTTGTTGGTCCGTTGTACAAAATCGGATTCTTTTTTTTTGTAAACACATAAGTATTTCAAAGTAATTGACTTTTTTATGTATGCTTCGAAAGAGGATGATGACCTTTCTAAAGTATACATGCCTTCAAACAGACAATCGTCAAATAATCACTCTGTCTGTCTGTGGTTTTATGAGTTATTATCATGTAGGTACTCTTTTTTGGTCTTAAAAATAAATTTAAAAATGATTTTGTATAAACAATATTCACAACTGATTGAAAAAAATACAATTAATCGTAATTTATTAAATTATTTAATGTTTCTATGACTTATACAAAGTATCTCTTTCTATATAAAATAAATAATCAAATAAAATAATAACAACCAGCGTAATAGCTCAGGGGATAAGGTACCTGGCTACAAATTCTGTGGTCATGGGTTTAAATCCCACTCAAGTAAAAAAATGATTTTATGGGTTATTACGACTGGGAGATCGGGATTAATATTAATAAAATCCCTACCGATTGTCTCGATGGAAATTTATTATGCTTTCCTGGATTGTAAAGTAAATAATAAGGCGATTATTAACTAGCAATAGTTAAGATAAACGCAATACAATTAATTAACACGCTGTTGAGTCTAAAAAAACAAATTTGTAAAAATAACTGGGGGGATAGAAATAATTTGTATTAATTACTATTTTGATTGACAAACCTCGATTACAGACTATTAGAGCCAAGGTTCGCCGAAATATTTACAGCAATAGTCAAATTAAAAATCTGCAATAATAATACTCTTATGATAATAGAGGCGGCAAGTCTTTGTGATACGATAATATGATACTTATTGTTCTCTTAAAATATTTTATTTTCTTTGAAATGCACCTTGTATTTAACGATTTTTTGTCATTCCCTTGTATCGAGCTTCCTCTTATTTTAATGTTATTAATTTTTTATTTATTTAATTCCAGGCGGGGGCGGTAACAGTTAAATCATGCCCAACCGCGTCACTTCAACTTGGATAGTGACTTCCATAATACTAGTCCTCCTAGCCAATTCCTCATCAGCTCAATCAAATGATATAGAATCTGAGCTTGGACTTGGCAAGGCCATCAATATATTTATGAGATATGGATATTTGAGTATCTGCATGAGGGTTGTGCCAAGGAATGACACCGACAATTGGGTATTTCGAGAGCCAACAGTCAACGTCTTTAAAAATATTGAACACCTGGAAGAGACGCAGAAGAACGAAGTCCAAGTACTCTAAGCTAATTGAATATGTTTATAATTATTTTTTAAATATTTTAATTTTTAGTCGAGACCAGCCGTATTCGATGGGGATTTTCATATGGAGTTTTGTGACAATTTGAAGCAATTGCTCCAAGCTTATTTCAGGGATTTCTCGTTTGAAAGACTGGACAGACCTTGGAGGGCCTTCACGGCAGGCTGGCCTCAAGATGTCTTGGCGAGGAACTTGGGTATCAACTCTTCGTTCACACATGGTGACCATTGTTATGTGTTAGTCAGGGTGGCCAGGTACAGGGAGAAGGCGACCATGAGAGATTTGCCTTCGGATGTGGATGTGGAGGATGTTGTAGCCGAGGCCATTGCCAATGCCAAAAACACTAAGGATGCTAACATATCTGACTTCATCAAGAAATATGGAACTCATTATATAGCATCATATGTTACTGGAAATGCGCTTTATCAGGTACTATATTATATACATGACTATCAATCATTGATAATACAGTTGAAACCTCTTAATACGAAACATCGATCAATACCAATCAATCAATTTGTATAGATCAAATATTTTGTTAACACAATTTTTAAAACGACACATCTCGATATTCCCCATAGTTTCATATTAAACGAATTCGACTGTATTTTAATTGGGGGTGGTTTTTATACATAAAAAATAATAAAAACATTACCCAGTAGTAGCTAAAAAATATGGTTGTCATTAACACGTGACTCTAAAATAAGTTATTTTGTTATAAAAACCTTCCTTTAACATCTAAAAGTCCATCGTGTATATTATAATCAAACCTCGGCCAAGACGGTGAAAAAACATGTTTTCAATTGCTGTCGTTTGGAGAGCACTGCACGGCTTACTTTTTTATTATAAATATTTTATTCAATTTAATTTTCCCGATATTAACCGAACACTCTTAAAAATAATAATATTATTGTTATTAAAATAAAATTTCTATTGTTTTTTTATTTAATATTAGATTGTAACTGTAGACTATGTAAATATCAGAGAGTTGAAATAAAATTATTAAGCAATATTATAAAGGAAATGGTTGCAGAGCTCAAATACGTCAAAGCACTTCATTACACCACTTGGACTAGGTCTGATTATAATAAATATTAAATTATCTACGGCTTAATCTGCAAACGTAATAACTCATAATTCAAATTGTTAAGGAACAACATTAAATTCTTGAAAAATATGGAGCTATACCGTTTGCAAATTATATTACATAGTTGTGTTAAAAAAAGTTTCAAGGTCAAAAAGATGGAATTTTTAGTAATAAATAACAACATAATCACTATTGTTGTTATAAAACCTGTTCACAGAGACTTGCAAGTTCATTATAATGACTATAACAATTTCATACAGGTTTTCGTGTATACTAGAAGTGTCTACAATAGAATCAAAGAGAGGCTAAAAACAAGAGGTGTGTCCGACTTATCATCAGTAGAACTAGGAAATTATTTCTCTCCATGGTATGCGGAGCACATAGGACAAATAAAAGTGGCCAGTGGTAACAAAACTGTTGATAACTGGGCTTCCAAAAAACTGAGAGTTCACTATTACATATTCACATATCCCAGCCTCTTGAAGCTACATGGAGATCAAAGTCTCCTGAAAACACTGGACGGCCTACTTGGCAACGAAGCCATGCTACAACTTCAACTCAAGACATTGGCACCAGCATTTAAGGAGTCTTGGCAGAAATTCTGGTTCGAAGAGATGATAGACAATTATTTAAAGTTGTGGGAATCCAATATGTGAAATTTAGTTTCAAACACTTTTCAGCCATTTCAAATAAATATCCGCACAGATTGTGTATATACATATTTTAGTAATAAAATATTTAAGTCACAACCACAAGAAACCTCCGAGTGAACATTAAAATTTTTGCGAACACAATCGTATTCTAATAATAATTCCTAAAGGTGACTTAAAATATTATTTAATCTCTTATGTCTCAATGTGATATGATGCACACCTTATTTATTTCCCGAATTAATGTTGGTGTGTATCAGTGATATTTTAAATATGTAAGTGAAAAACTACTTTTGTACTTATTTAGGTTTATTGAAAATTATGTATTATCATTTGACTTTGTGTAAATGTGCCAATAAAAAATATATTTTTAAAAATATGCAGAAATTGAATTGATTATTGTAGAAACACCTCATGCACTAATAATTATGAAACCTAGTTTAAAGTAGATTGTTATTATTTAGACAAAGGCGCATTTTGAAAAAACAAATAAATTATTATTACTGCATATTTATTCATTAATTCGAATACTTCAAAATTTTAAAAACTGGTAGTATTCAATTGTTTTGCTAAAGTAGTGTATTTTTCATAGTTGATTATAATATCGTAAGTTTTACAATGTTTTATTATAATTTAACAGTCACTAATTCCAAGGACAATTGCAGAAACACCATAAATGAAATATTTTCATTTTTCTTCTGTTGGTACCGTTAATATATTTTTTTGCGTGAAACGCTTAGTATCACAAATGTTTTCACAATAAAAAAATATGGTTTTCTCAAAACTACATCTTTTGCGCATAGAGTATTTCTGCAATAATGCCGTTATTTTAAATAACATGTTCAAGGACTGTTAATGATTGTTTGTTCCTATGAGGAAACTGTTCTATTAAATTTACTATTATACATTTACAACCGGATACATGAGGAAGATAAAATTAATTATTATAATGATATCAGTTTCATTTCGTAACACTCGCTTCCTGACCTATGTCAAAAATATACCTACCTAAATTATATTCAAAGCATAAAGCAATAAAATAACAATGGTTTGATTAATACTTTTTATTGGAATTACTTAAGCTCTTTATAGGTGTTGTTTTTTTTATTTAGTACAAAAAAATGAGTAAAAATATCAGAGGAATGTGAAATACATAAATGCAATTTTTAAATTTTGATCAGACACAAAACACAATGTGCTTGAAATGTAATACAAAATATATAATTTTAAGACAAAATACAAAAGAGATCACATTTTCCTTCATACGTTAAACTAAATAATAGCAAAAACAAATACTTTGGTCATAAAAAAAAATTGCCGACATATATTAAAAACTTTATTTTATTAAATATTAAAGCAATGGTGTAGTTTTGTTATGTTTTTTAATATGTTATTAATTATTAAAAAAATAAAAATTAGAAGTTACAATCAGAACATTTTTGTCATATGATTTTATATGAACTCACAATTTTTGTACCTGCAACATGTACATTACACATTTTTTTCCCATTTACGATCATTACTTTGGGATTATCTACTCGGATTGATCTAAATTGATAATGCTGAAAATTCATCACATATAAATAAATTATAATTTTCCCATGAATGTAATGATTTTGCTTACCTTATCGTTATAAATAAAATCTTGACTTGTCACATATGGTTCCGGGATTGCTATTGAATCACCAATAATTACTCCTTTTCCATCAGCCAAGTTATAAATCATCACGGATATACAGTTTTCTTTACTGTCGATCATACAAAAAGTGCTAAAAATTTGATAATATACTTTATATATTTGGATTCCTTGTTTTATATTTATTTTGATCGACTCACAATGGCACTGTTTTTTCATTCCTCACAGAACACACAACTTTGCCTAAGACTACTTTTTCCGAATTGATATTCTCCTTTAGTTTATCTAATTCCACTAACTCTAGTTTCACGCTATTTGATCGTAGTTTATATTCACCATTGGAGTACGGACCCAATAAGTTGTTATTCAGTTGCTGCAAGTATAAAAATAAATAGCATATTATTTCAATATTAAAAACAATCTCAGATACAATAAAAACAATTACTTGAGCCATTTGTTGAAGGCGTTTCCCTTTAACTTTTCCTTTTGATTTCACAAGCTCATTTAAATTGTCCAGATATGATACGAGATTATCTTTTACATTAATCGGATCCTTCCATATGGGATTCAATGCTATCGCTTTATCAAATGATTCCAAAGCATCACTAAAATCTTCTTCATAAGACAATGCCTGAAAAATAAAAAAATAAAACAAAATGAATAAAAGAATTCAAATGAGTGAGAAATTATGTAACACAATTAATACCATTCCAAGATTATAATGTAAATCTGGCTGTCCCCTGGCAATAGGATCTTTTAATGCTTGTCTATAAGAACTCATTGATAGTTTTAGTACATTAGGATTTTGGCCGATTGCAAAAAATGATGACAAATAAGCATTTCCTAAAATACTCCAGGATACACCATCTCCAAAATCCATTTGTACTGCCTCTTTTGCAAGTTCTACACTCTTTTCAATATTATTTCTTCGTTCGGCAGGTTCACTGTTGCTCTCTTGTCTTAGAACAATGGATAAATTCCGCAGTGAGACTTTATTTTTCTTCTGAAATGTTGTGCGATTTAAAAATAAGAATAAAATAGATATTGTAATATAGATCTTACATGAGGTATAGCACCACTAAAACAATTCTTAGCTTCTGTTAGGTTATTGTCTTTCCAATAACACTCTCCTAGCTCATTCCACGCGTCGACATGCTTCGGATTCAACTTTACGGCTCTACTTAAAGCATGAGCGGCATTTTGATCATACTCAGGCAAAACATTTAAAGCTTTGCCCTTTAAAAATAAATAGTTTGCTTTGATTGAATTTGATATACTCTCATCTGTCATGTAAAAAATGTAACAATTCATTTTAAAACATAAATAATATAAAAAACCAAAACTATACCTTCACATTTTTGAAATGCGTCTAGAGTAGTCTCAAGTTCTTTTTGCAAATCAATATTTCTATCGATTGCTTTTTCTATTGGATGATTTTCAAAATAGTGATCACGAAAAATATACAAGTTGTTTACTTTCACCTAAAATCAAATGTCAACTCTTTAAAACAAGAATAGTGGTGTCATAGTGGGGATAGAGTTTTACAAAAACAATTGAATTAGAACAAACTAAAGTGGGTGGATAAATATTACTTACTGTTAAATCTTCTATAATTTTATCCAACTCCTCTTGTGTTTTTGTTTCTTCGATCAAGTATGTAAGTTCCATGGACATGGTAAATATTGTGTCAAAAACATTCGTTTAAAAACTTATTTAGTTTTTCATTGTTATGTTACTTTTAAACAGTGAAGTTAGCGAAAATAACGTTTTGTATGAGAACTTATTAGCTACGTGTTTACAGATACGCATGCGCCACTTTTGACAGCCACAATGTTACCACTCGGATAAATTCAATAAATGTATGCATGTTAATAAATAATACTTTATAACTTTCTATAGATTTAAATATGTATATTTAATATATAAAAATAAAATAATTATTTAAAATTTATATATATAAATTTATTATATAAAAGTCGAATATATTTTTTTTAATCCTTTATTACATTTTATTACAAGTATCGCAAAATTTTTAAACATAAATTTAAAGGAATAAAAAACAATTATGTATTTGATGCCATGTAAGCTACGGTCGTTTGTATCGCGGATTACCAGGATAAATATGAAATTAATATATTTTTTTTATGATTAAAAATTAAGACTAAAATATGTATAACATTTAAAAAAAATGCGATACCGATCCCTGTATCAATTTTATTTTATTAAGTATTAAACAAGCCAAACTACAAAATTTAAAATTTTCCCTATTTTTATCCCGCTTACATTGGACAAATATTATCTATCGAAATGGATTCCGCCCCTCATATAAAAATTTTCTCGTTTTGTTTTTGCACACTTCGTCGTCCCCATAAATTGGAAATATCAACGTAGTACCTACAAGTTTTATATTGAATGTGGTCTAAAATTTTAACCATTTTCAAAACTTGATTTATAATGCACATGCTTATGAAATAAATGTTGGTTTTAGTAATAAAAAGTAGGTGTTTGAAAATATCTAAAATAGAAACTACATAGTTACACAATGATGATTAGTTGTTCATAACATTAATCTCCGTTATCCAGCAAAATGAAAAATATCTCGCAGAAAGCCGGATAAAAATACCACCACATTCATTGGGTGTCATTGTATTTATTTTATCATTATTTATTTATGGGCCCTTTCTTTTGACGTGTGTAAATTGGGTTCTGAAAAACATGGCATCTCATTATCCCAAAATAAGCTAATATTCACAAGAATAGTCTCATAAATTGACATTTTATGAATCAGAATTTCCAAACTTGTAAATTGCTGACCCAAATCCCATATCTACTATTCCACCCACACACAACAGTTTCTAATAGTTTTATATGTATTTTTTTTTATTTATACAATTCCAGATGCTCTCAAGTCCTTTCCACAGATATAAAAGGAACTCTCACTCTTCGAAAAAGCTATAAAAACGGTCTCAGTTAACCGATGGTTACGACCATACAACATTACCAAATGGATTCCCATTATTCTCAAAGAGGATGTTGAAACTATTCTACAAATCACCGAAGGTCGATTGATGAAATATAAAATAATAATCTACGTATTTATTTCTTAAATAGAATTGTTTAATATAGCGTTGTTTTATAAATGGAACTGGCTCTTTGATATTGTCTTAACCCGGGATTACAAAGGTGATGTCATACATGTTAATTAATTGTCCCCCTCGTCCATTTCATCCAATATCACTTTACTTATCCATAATGCCTACAAATTATTGTTAATCTTTAAAACTCAGCATTAACAATAAATTGTTACTTAAAAAAAATAACAAGATTTTTGTACCAATATCATTTTGTTAATAAGTCACGCTAGAGATGTAGAATTGGTGCGTACACTAATAGAGCTGGCCGACTAGAGCTTGGTAGTATTCACGTACACGCATATGCACCGCATGCACACACTCAATACACTATAATATTAAATACGGCCGTAAGATTTATAGTAATTTCATAACATACGTGTGGCAACTCCGTCTGATATTTTAAGATGATAATTAGTTAAATATTTTTAAAAAAATGCCTTCATTTTTAATAATAAATTAACACAATTTCACAGTTTGGCTCAACCATATTTATTTTCTTTAATAATTTATTTATATATTTATACGCCCCAAGGAGCTTTTTTGATAGGTATTTTTATACACAACAACGTTTTAATTTTCTGTCGGTGATCTTAACTATTACTAGTTACACAGGTCACCGTCTTAATAATCATTATTTATCTTACAATAAAGGGAATCAGAGTAAAACTGGATCTAGACGAATATTATTCCCAATCTCCCAGTCGTAATAACCGATCAAATCAATTTAAAAAAAATGACTTTAGTGGACTTTGAACCCATGACCACAGTATTTGTAGCCACGCATTTTATCCCCTGAGCTATTATGCTGGTATAATAATAATAAGCTGCTGTTATTATACGTTTATCCTAAAAATGGCTGCAGCTTACACGAAATACAAATATTAAATATTTATTTATATTGGAATTAAAACAAAAAAATACCCTGTATACCTACGTTATTTTTGACTGTTTTAAAATATTAATTATGTTGTGTTGTTTTATAATGTGAAAGTAACCGGGTGGATAATTGCGGCAGATCAAGGTAAGGAGGCTGGATCATGTACCATAATTAATTGAGTAGCCTCGGGGTGGAAAATAAAGGGAGGGACAGATGAAATCAAATTAGTGACATTGTTTCACCCCCTGATCTCCACAATTTTAATCAACACTTTTATTCTTAAGCCCCCTCTTAAACTGCCCACCTTCCAAGGCTTTATTTTCGGAGACTACACGTTTTAATACACGATCCAATTATTTATATCATAAAATGCTAACGTAATTAACGACATTGTTTGTTTACAATTAAAAATGAGATAAACCAGGATATGAACCCGAATAAAAATCTGCAATCATTTGTGCTTTGAAATATTTTCTTTTCTGCTGCGGTTGTTTATTAAATTTTAAAAGAAGAAACAGTAGATTTCGTATTGTAAAAATATAATAATGTAATATTGTGGGGATCCTCATAAGTTTATCCCTGGATGTTGTCCTGTATTCTGTTGGGGACAACTGGACAAAGGAACCCTGGATTAGCCTCAGGCCAGTTTGACACATTACAACTAGCATCGCTTATGACAAGACCTAATAAAAACACGGCCACAATGAAAATCTTTTCGCGTTAATAATAAATACTAAGAAGACTCCACGACCTTTTTGCATATTTAATCATCACTATATTAATTCAATAATCACTCAGTAAAAAAAATATCCATATGCATATATAGTAGTAGATTATACAGGGTGGACGTCAACTAACTAAAAATATTGTAGTAATATATTTTCTTTAAATATTAATAAAAAATACAAATAGTGCTTTTGGAATCAATTTGGACACCATCTTGAAATCAGCTGTTTCTGTGATTAATATTTTAATTAGTAATAAAAAAATTCGCTTATATTTGTGATACTCTTCCACTCACTTGTTCAAACCCACCATTCTGATAATTTGAAATGTCTTTCCGATAGTTAAATTTATACAATACTATTTGAATTTCATTTTTATTATTCAACTGAATGTGCAATTATAGCGGCTTATTATTATTACAGGAAATAATATATTATCTTTGCCAGTAACATATGCCGCAAACTATGAAATCAGTTGGATAATTAAAATGATTTAAAATACTCTTACTCGTACTTAAATAGTTGATGGTAGTAAATATATAATACCTAATTGAAATAAATATATTGATTATTAGTTTTCGATTTCAAAATAACATATTATATTTATTTAATTCCATATTTATTAATATTATAACCATCTACTAGCAGTTGAGGCTTTGGGTGGAATAAAGGCAGATAACGCCATACGCCTCTTTTCCGTAAAAACACTTTAACACATAACTCAAAACTGACAATTTCAATATAAGCCCTTATTATTGTAATTGATTAATAATATATTTAAAATTGCAAATATTTTTTTCATCAAATTTAAGTATTTTTGATACAAAAAAGGTGTAAAAACTAAACCTCACAGTATTTTAAAATACTGTTTGTTAAAAATATAAATTTTAATAATGTTAAAAATTCATTTTTTACTTAAAAGTACATTACAACTATTTTTTTATATTAATCTTGTAGACCTTATAGACTTTCTAAAAATAAAGCTGCACATATGTTTTTTAAGGCTTGGGATAAGCCAAGTTAATTTTCTCGCCTTTGACGTAAGTGTAGAGATACCCTCTCCCTTACTGAGGGGGTAGTGTCCGGGTATAAAAGGCTTTCATCCCTTTACACCTGTGGCAGTATTACCCCGCCGTGACGGGAGTGTCAAGTCTGCTCTGCTGAAGTCATAATTTTTTATATTATTTTCATTTCACAATGATTCTTTTTCATATGATACTGGCTTTGAGTCTCATATCATCAGCTGTTTACGCCAGTGGTGAGTAATTTGATATTATACATTTAAAACATAATAATATCAAGTACACCCATTACTAAAACTTTCCTACGGGCTAAATCGAATAAGTTCAACAAGTGTTTGTGTGTTTGCTGAGGGGAACATTTGAAATACAGAAGGGGAATATAATCTTTATCATTTTATTTTTTATTTAGATGTTTCATATAGTCAATCTTTTTCAAAAGGATCACCGCAAAGTAGTAAAATTCGGCGTGGAGGAACCGCCGGACTTTTCCCATTTCCCAGGGTTGGCCGTTCTCAAATCGGAAAAACCTGGATTTTACCACCGAGAAACTATGAAGGTAATACGGTTGTTTTTAATTTGATTTTAAAATATTGTAATTGCTTTTGTTCTGTTGGTAGATTTCACGCCAGGGGTGAAACGACAGGGTTTGATGCCGTTCCCTCGAGTTGGAAGGTCCATGTATCCTTCTCTTTACCACTGGAGGGATTCATTCGAAGGTGGGAAGAGAAGTCCTCAAGAAGGTGTCATGACGAAAGGAGATGCTAAAAACGGAATGTGGTTTGGTCCAAGATTGGGAAGAGTCTCTAAAAGAAATATGCTGTATGACGATGACGACAACGCACCTTGGACTATGATTGCATTGAGAGGTAACTATCATATTATCATTTTAAAAAATCAAAATAATTAAATTTAAAATCCTTAATTTAGAAATCTCATCCCCGGGAGATTTTACGCCGAGACTAGGACGAGAATCAGAAGAGAATCTAAATTTTAACGAAGATCAAAATGAAGACCAACAAATCGACCCTCAGCCACAAGATAACGAATTACAGAGAAACCCTCAATAAAACACGCGCAAAACCAAGATGACATTTAATTTATAAGTAAAAAATCTTCTAAATTCTGTAAATATAAATACCAACAATATATTGTCCTCGTAATAGAATTGAGTATTTTACGATAATTATGGCTGGACTCAATAACTTCAGAATGCTTCACAGCTTCTGTATATTAAAATTCTCAATTCTATTATGATGCCTTGTATTAATTATTATAGGTAAAATCATTGTTTGAAAAAAATTAATAAAGAGCATGAATTACCGAGTTTATAATCTAATTTCTACTAACCCTAACTTCTAATCGAGGTGTATAATGATAAAAATTAATTGGTTAATTACCCGTAAAAAATCGATAGTTGTGCATATAAGCTTCGAGTTATAAATATGTCACTTATTAACTTATTGCATATTAATCATGCATGTGTCACTTGTTAAAGTAGAATATGGTCGTGATGTTTTGGATGAAATATCAGATAAAATGTGTACACAATCAAGTTTAGTGGTTTACAATAATACTAATATGTACAGAATTATTACTGTTTGATCTGCAATCATAAAGCTTTTCAATTTACCCACCAAAAGTGTCACGGGGGAGAATCAACCCCATTCTGGTTTCAAGTCTAGAACTAAGTATATCATTTTACACCTTGTTCCTCCTCAATCATCAAGTGAGTATTAAATAACTAAATGAAATATTAGTTATTTAAAATAAATCAAATTTATCGATTTTTACCAAAAAAAAAAAAAATAAACCAAATCATATATGAATCCGTTAAACTAGAAATTATTTTCAATTGATATCCTTGTTTCTCTTATTATTATTTTTAATAAAAAAAAGCCATATATATTTTTTTGCTTAAAATACTAGATGATATTTTTTTAAATCCCACCAATGAGAAATATTAGTACACAATATTAATTGTGGTTAAGATTATCAATCATCTTTGATAAGCAGCTTTTTAAATTAGTATAAAGTGTTTCAATTATAAGTGGTCAATAAAATAAATAAAAGGGTATAATAAAAAGTGATATTATTTTTTATATTGAGTGCAAATGGATAATTAAAAAAATAATGATATTAAATATTAAAACATAGAGGTTTTTCATCAAATATTGAAAAAAGTAAATCTTCACTAAACTCTTGAATTAAAGTATTAATTTATAAAAATGATAGATTCATACACATTAAAATAATTACTATAGTGACTTCATTGCAAGTAAAAATGTTATCGTAATGCGTATTTTTTGGAAAATTTGTCTCGATTTTTAAAGTAAGAAATATTAAATTAAAAGTTGGACGCCAAAGTAGCCTTAATTTTTATCTATTCTGATACAATTCTCGTACATTATTCTGTTTGTCATATCAAATAGTCTCACGTTTAAAATTCCTAGTTCTGTAAATTACATAATCAATTGAAAATGCACTTTTTTATTCTAAACAGCTATTATGAAAAAAGATGTTGATTTTGATCGAAACGACCAATGGAATAATTTGTACTTTCCGTCTAATTTTGAAAAACATCTTCGCACACAAATCACCGAGAATAGAAATGAACCTAATATTAAAAAAGAAAAAAGTCAAACGGGCATGCAATTTACATTGGGTTCATTTATGTTTGAAGGAGCAAAAAAATTTGCAACGGGATCAATACACGGATTGAGGTGAGTATAGTTTAGATTTATTTATTTAAAAAAATTCACACGATATAAAATCGTTTCAGGTATGTTCAAGATTCGACATTGACATCAGAGGAGAGAATTTTTTGGTTGATCATCTTCTTGTCGAGTATAATTCTATGTTTTCTTAATATTTCTACCCTCTGGAATAACTGGATACAATCACCTTTCAATTTGATAATAGATGATCGATTCACACCTATTTATGATATTCCGTTTCCATCTGTTGTCATATGTCCTGAAAATCCAGTCAAAAAGTCCAAATTAGACCTGGCTAATACAACAGATGAGTAAGTATTTAAAATTACATTATGGATATAACATTTTATCATGGGTTTAAATTAAATAAATATCAATCGGGCATTGATACTGGGAGATTTATTTAAAAAATCCTGAAAATTGTGTACATATTAGTCAAACATCACAATTATAATATTTTTATAATCATCAATTAATAATCTTAACTAGGAAACTACTATTCATCGCATCAATGTTGTGTCATAAAATGTCACCGAAAATATATTCGATGAAAAGAAATATGATACCAGAAGAAGAAGCAAATTTTATGGATATCATTAGAGAGGTTGGTATTTAAAATATTTTTAGGGTACCCTAAAAGGTATCGTAAAAATATAACAAGTAAATAAATTAATTGATTCACTTCACATTTAAGGTATCTAGAATTTAATTTTAATCTTTATACTCATTAAAATACCAAAAACTATAATAAATAATTTGGGATGATAATTATAAATTTGTAAAAAAAAACTATATTATTATGTTTGCATAATAAATTGGGATTTAGTAACAAATATATTCTTACATTGGGAAACACAAATTGGTATACCTAGTTGAAAAATATTTGTTTTCTTTTCTCCTTTTTGTAGATACGATTTTTTTTAAGAATATATTTTAATATAAGATAGTGCAATTATACAAGATACACTTAAATTAATTGAAAATACTTTAGTCTGTGGTAGGGTATCGCAAGAATAAGTGAAAAAATATATTAAATATTATTAATGAATTATTAAAAAAATAGTTATAGTGATTTTGGATCATCTGTTTCTGTAAACTACTCAGTATGTGACTAGCGCGTGTGTATTTTATCTGTTAAATACTTAATTAATTATTTTTTAATTATTAATAGAAATATTTTTTAAATAAATAATATTTTTTCGCTTATATTTGCGATTCGCTACCACACTCTAAATTATTCTAGTTAGTTCAAGTCCACCCTGTATATATATTTTTTTTTAATTAATTTTTTATTCATAAGCCATCGAGGTTTTTACGCTAAAAATTATAAGCCCCTACTAAATAAAGATTTTCACTTACAGGATACCCAAAATGAGTAATTATCAAATTATTGTTAATAGTGTTGACTTCTTGGTGGAATTATATAATTTAAAGAAACATGTTAATTGTAATTTCCACAGTAATTTTATTACAGAGTTTGAATACTTTCGACTACTAACTTTTAGTTATCTTCAGAGACTGAATGAATCTCTCTCAAAATTACTGTGGAAATTACAATTAACATTTTTCTTTATATCAAATTATTTTTTATTCATAATATTTTTGCGACACATAATCTCCTCTTGGAATTAAACTGATTTAAAGTATTAAACAAGATTATTTATTTTCAGATAAGTCCTTCCTGTAATGAAATAATAAAATCCTGTTCCTTTGTGACAGCCCACGATAGTTTAGACAACGATTTCGATTGTTGCGATAAATATTTCGATGCAATTTTCACCGATAACGGACTTTGCTATGGATTCAATATGATGTAGTTATCAATAAATGTATGGTTTAAATTGTTGTATACCGATATTAATTAATTTTAGGACAGATTTATCTAAAGACAAGTATGAAAGTATCGTCAATGGGTCGAATATATTCCTGTGGGATCCTCACAAAGGTTATATTTCCCATTTTATGGAATCCGAAGGTTATTCGCCATATCCAAGAAGAGTTCTTGCTGCTGGACATTACTATGGATTAAAAATAGAATTAAATGTGAACACATCAGAATCTCAAGAAATATGCGATGGATTCGACTACGGATTTAAAGCTAATAATTAAATAATTTTAATTTTTTTTATTTCTTAATGGGTTTATTTTATTTTAAAATGTGTAACAAATTCCAGATATTGATCGATTCACCACTGGAGACGTCATTGGTAAACACTTTCGCCAAAGTGCCGATCGGAAAAGAAACCACATTTTCCATTGTGCCTAATAAAATATCCACAGAAACTAAAATGAAATCCATGAACCCGGAATCCAGGAGATGTTTTTTTAATAGGGAGAAAAAATTGGAGTATTTTAAATATTACACGATGGCCAATTGTCATTTCGAATATCAAATGATTCATATCAATCAATCGTGCAAATGTGTCCCTTTCTATTATAAACGTAATTAGAAATTAATTTAAAAAAAATTATTCATACAACTCTTATTACATATTAAAATACATTTTCAGAATTTGCGGATAGTTTCACAATTTGTCACACGTTCCAAGAATATGAATGCTTCACAAACAATAGAAGTAAGTAAATCAGTATTTTTTAGATTACAATAAGTCATTTAAATGATCGTGGGTATTTTCCGATAAGCATATAATTTTTATTAAATTTTAATATAATATATAAATTTGTCACGTATAGTTTTACATGAAATTTATTTTACGTGTGTGAAAATTTGTTGTCATTGAATAAACTTATACACAATATATTTTAAGGAAAAACTGTTGTTTTGGAGTTAACAGGTACCATTTTTTTATTTATTATATTTATATACGCATTAACTTAAAAAAGCATCATAATAAAATGATAAAAAAATAAAAACGAGAAAGTAGTTATGGATTCGACAAAAAAAGTGTATTTTAAAAATGAGGGATCATGAAATTTTGTTTAAAAAAATTATTTTCTTTTACTAAAAGAGCATTGTGTGCAATTCTAGAGGCGATAACCGTTTAACTTTAGGATTATTACGAAATGACAGTGACTTATTTTTATTAGGGGACAGATATTATATGATCGCCACTAACACATGACGAAATCAAAGAAAAAAAAACATTTTAATATTTTTTTTGATAACTCAATTTACAATATCCAAAAGTCCACTCTTTAAACACTTACGACAGTTTTTTTAGATAATATTAAATAATGATTTTTAAGTTCTTCTTTAATAATAAATATTATGCAATTTTTTAATTAAAGTCACTTTATATTTTTTTTCAATATAGAAAATGGGTACTTTTTTTAATGACCTTCTCTTTTTTATTTAACATATGATGATATATTTTTTCGTTATTTAAGTGGCCTTACAATTATCCGAAGTGAAATCGTTTTATAGAGGGAAGCTCTTATTAAATGACAACAATTCTCAATCATACAATAAATCCAGTAATTGCTTAATGAGTTGCGATGATCTTTCTTATGGAAAAGAAGTGTTTTCAGTGGATTTGGTTGAAAAATCAGATTGTTTCCTTCAGTCAAGGTAATTTTTACTACATCTCTAAAACTTATAATTATTATCTGGCAAAATTTCAATTTCAGAAATATATCGACCGTGGTGAATGTATTCTTTGGAAACTCTGTATTTTATGGTTTTCATCGACAGAAATCTATCGACGATGTAAATTTTATTTGTAAGTACATATTTTATAATATTTAACGAAAGCACAACAATATCATATTATGATTTATATTTAAACCAAATTATAACAATGTCACTAGGAAGGTTTTTTATAATTTGTTGTTATTATTGGACGAACATTTAATCGATGGAAATATTTTAGGGGAGGGTATAAAAAAATTAAGATAAGATATTAAGGTAGGTATAGAAGTCAATAATTATTATAATCTGTAAGAAATATAGTTATGTAGGTTACGTGACGAAAAATATGTAATTATATAGTTAATTTCATTGATATAATAGATGGCTTTTTAATATTTAATAATATTTTAAGGGGAGGTGGGGTATCGCAATAATAATACAAAATAAATGTATGTATTCACAATTTGTTTCACCTTCATTTTTCATAATAAAATAATAATCTAATTTCAAAGCTTGACTCACCTGTACATTTCTTTCGGCAAATAATATTAATACTAAGCTTCTTTCTTCTTTAGTTCATATTAATCGAAGATAAAATGGTTAGTAAATAATTATGTAATTATTTTTAAATAGGATAGAAAATATTTAAAAATATGTTTTTTATTATTATTTCTACGATATCATTTCAAAGTATCAAACAAACACATATAGTTCGAGCAGGACAATTTTTTTTTTTAATTCTTTAGGTAATCACTCTTAAAATATGCTTCATCCTGTGCCTAGAAAACGTATTTTTCAAATACGTAATATCAAAAATGTATTTTAGTAAATTATTAATTCTGACATGATCATTGATATCCGAGATTTATTAAATATCTGCTTATTATTAGAATATTTTATATTGTAATTATTAACCCAGTTATTTAAACTATTCACTGGTCGATTGATTCTTCATGCCTAATTATCTCACATATGTTATTTATAAATAATTAAAATACCTCACTGACTCATTTTTGTAGGTTTTGGGGTAATTATCTTAAAATGGTGTTTAGGAAATGCAGAAAGCTAACTTCTAAGATCGTCGGTATCTAATATTGTGATGGGATAACATGTGTAGGTACATTGGTCTTCATTTGACAGAAGCCACGTGTAATCCCTCGGGTTCTGTTTCGGTCACATTAAACATAATTAATCGACTATTGTAGCCATTCGCTAATCTTGTAGTCCGAGCTTTCATCACGTATTTTCATAGCATAAAAACAAATAGAATAACCACCCCTCAACCCTACGATACAACACAGCAAATGTTTGACAATGTATTTAACATCAACTATTTGGGAAACCCTTTTTTTAATAGGCACATAAATTCTCATCGACACATTTAATACAACACATATTTAATAATTTAATTTAATTACTAGGCTTGCGTACTCAAGTACTAATATACAATATGTTTTGTTTCAGCATCGTGTGGCGGTGTTTTGGGACTATTCTGTGGATTTAGTTTATTAACAATGGGGGAGTTAATATATTTCGTTATATCGAAACCTATAACGCTTTGGATTAAAAATTGCTTTTTCGTTATTTTAAAAAAAATTAAATAAATAAAAATATAAACTGCCCTCTTTTGACAGAAATGTATAACTTTTTAATGCACCGCTGTCATTTTTGTATTTTATTTTTACAACAGATGGCACTGCTGTTAAACTAAATCATTTTATTTAAATAAAATTATGAAATAACTAATAATGTGAGTGTTAAAATAAGACTTTATTATATCTTTTAAAACACTTTTGCGCGGAGATTTTTTTCTGTAGGTAATAAGCTGTTAGAAGGAAAATTAAAAAATATAGGCTTTATTTAAATTATTATTTATAAATTGGTCACGTAGGTACAAAATAAAATTGAAGATAGGTAAAGATTTGTACCTTATACTATTTTATTTTTATGTATTTTATCTACATTTACTTAATAAATAATTATCAAGTTCAAATGTATCTTTCACAAAAATCTCACGCTAATTTACGATGATAATTACAACAAAAACTATCCCATAGTGCTCAATTGAGAAGATTTTTTGCTAAATATTATAGTTAATTAAATGAAGCTTCAAAACACATAGCAGGTGTATAAATAGAGATGCATTTTCATAGAAAAGTTTCCAAGTTTCATAAATGTCAGGTATCCGACATGGCGATGTCAACTATGAAGACACTTGCTCTCATCTGAAACGGCATTTCGAACCCCTCGTTTCTTCCTTTCCACAAACAATAATAACTGACCAACAATTGTATTCGATCATAAAGCTAATTAAATATTATATATACATACTTAAATTAACATGAAATTAGTTGTGGTGGATCTACTAAATAAATTAACCAAAAAAAACACCACCAAACACAGCATTTAATGTAGCATTCATTCATATGTGAATGATATTGTTGTTTTTGTTTTATTATTTTTTTACATAATAATATTATATGCTTGGATTGTACCGTGAAAGTATGTAGGAAGACGCTTTTCTCCCCTTCCTACTAAATATAGAAAGCATGTCACGAAATTTAGGTAAAGACAATATTCAAGATAAACCTACCATTTCTAACCACATGAATAATAAATATCTACGATAAAAAAATGAGGCCATAGTTAAAAATATTAATATAAAAAATGTGTCATTTGTTTGTAAATATTAAAAATTTAAATTATTCAGAGGTAAGCTAATTTTCAACAACATAGTATGCTGTCGTGTCCAAGTTTGACATTTGCTCTACAAATAGTGTAATCTGATTCATATCTTTATTCGTCAATGCCCGTTGTCCAAAAGTCCATTTATGAAATTTTATATTTTAAAATAATTTTAAATTAATAAATTAGATATGGATGCTATTATTTTTTAATACATTAAACTTTACTTATCTACTCTTTCTTTCTTATTTTTATAGAACAAATGACAAATTTTAGATAGGCGTCTAAATCTAAACAATATCTGTGATTGGTCACACCGCAACAATACAATGTTATATTAATATCACTAACCATAGTAAATTTGTGGAATATACATATTTTAAAGTGGTTAAAAAAGTGTCTACAAATATTAAATTTCTTTAAAAATCTTTTTAATAATAGATAAAAGTAATTTAGTTAATTAATATCACACCTGTTGGTGGCAACCACATCACTCTCAGCTAATAATAATAACCCACATTCAGTAAATATAAAAATAAATGTAGCTAGAACGATTCTCAAACTGTGTAGGTAATAATTTTATATTATTTTTAAATAGTGTATAAAAATGTCTCTATTACGTTCACATCTTCTATAGATATTCTCAATTAATTTAATTCCACCCTGTATCCTATAACTATTTAACTAATTAAAAATGCAAACTGCCAGGGCATTCTTTTATTTTGTGCAATTAATTAATTTGTATAGTAACGATTGCACAAAAATAAAAAATTAAAACTCGGAAGTTGCGTAGTTAAAGAAACACTGTTGTTTATTTTTACTATACAGTGAGATGATTTAGTTATTTTGTTACAAAGCTATGAAATTAGACATTAGCAAGTCTGTGAAACCAAAATCAAATACATTATATTCACGACAAGATATTTATAATTGAATTGCCACAAAGAGTGTGTTTAGAATAGTGGTTACCTTTTAAAGGTGTAGCAAAATGGCGTCGGCTAACCTCAAACGAAAGTACATACTTTAGTACATAGAAGAGCCTTAAAATACAACCACTTCCTTTGAAGTGCGAATCCTTCGGCTGTTGTATTTTGCTACACGCTTAATGCACCAACACAATACACTAATAATCACACATTCAAATAAAATATTTATAATTATAACCCCCCATAACACACTGTGTTAATTATTTTTGAGACAAAGTTTGGTAAAATCAAAATTTACCCCAACACCACTGATATTAAGGCCGGATAAGTAAGTGGATGATAAACATCAAGACAGCGGACCAAGCAGGTTAGTTTTAGTCTCAGTCAGACTCGTATGCTTGGTCCGCCATATTGATATTCATCCAGTTGTCTGGCATTCTTACCGGCGGTAACGATTATATGTACGACAATAAATGTGACACACCATCCGATAGAAACATATATAGTGTGTTTCTACCACCTCGCCGTCTCGCTAATTCAAATTCTATTGCATGTACACAACGTTTACTTGTATGAGTGATGCATGTAATTATATATGCCGGAATATCACATGCCGATTCTATAGATAAAAGATCATTGTATGCACCTAATTATATATTAAACTATTTTGTAAAACAAATTTATTGAACAGAAAATGTCAAGCTTTAGACAAGCGCAGAGACGTACTAACTTCAATAATCGATGATATAATAATAAGATTATAGAAATAATATGTAATAAAATAAAATACAAAAATAATAAGACTTATATTCAAATTTGAGATTTGTTTCCGATTATCAATCATTTATGTTTTTGTTTATTTAAAAATAATTTATGTAAGTATAATATTATAGTTTTGCATTATAAGATATCAGCCTTTGGATATCATTAAAAGTTATAAGTTATAGACAAAAAGTAGCCCATTATTACCTAACCAAATAAAAAACAATATTCAGATGAGTGTATATTTTTAAACTATTTTGTGTATAAAGAGATGTTTTAATGTTTTTCTTATTATCTATATACCTACAGCATTGGTTTTTCAAAATGGGACAATGTATTGTTTACGTCAATACAAATTAAAACATTAAAAGCTTGTTTTTCCTCACCTTCTGAGAAATGTCCTCATACAAAATAAATACATCATTCCCCTGCGGAGGAACAAGGCGAAGTAAGTGCATAAATATTGCCAGCGTAAAAAAATCAATTGAGACGTGCTATTTGTCAACACCGTCTTCAATTCACGCGCTCCATTGGTCCGAACACAGCTACTGTGTCCTCTATTGGCTGTAGATAACCGCGCTTCTATTACTCTGTCTCTGTCTAACGCCAGCGTGAAACATCACGAGAGCGAAAGAGAGCGCTATATACACCATAATGCGCTCTGAAACGAACGAGTTTTGTTTCAGATCTGACGGCCACAGCGCTGGAATTACACGGTTATAAGTGCAATAGCGCGCCTCGAGGGGAATAGTACCCAATGTAGAGAGCAATAAGGGTGATATTTGTGTGGATGGGGGAAGTAGCGTGCGATCAGAGTCGAGTAGGGAGTGATTTTGTTATCAGCATGGAGCACGGTGCGTTAGCTCAGTGGTGACGGCAAAGTCTTACAGGAAGGTTGCACACGTTCACCTGAATATATTACCAAATATTTACACGACTCACGCACCGTAACATGCCTTATTAATTTAGTTTATTACCTGGACTACTATAGTGACGTGTTGTGTGGTGATTTATCATATTTTTATATCAATCAGAGACAACCATCTGAAACCGTGTGTATCAAAAACGCTGAATTATTTCACTACCCTGTAATAAAAGGTATTACTTCATGATTATTTATTTTTATTTATTTATTTACACTCCGAGGAGTTTTTTTATTTTAGAAAGGGACTTTTTGAGAGGGTTTTTTATACACAACAGCGTGTTAATTGTTTGTAGATGATCTTAACTATTACTAGTTACACAGATCACCGACTTAATAATCAGTATTTACCTTACAATACAAGAAATCAGAGTAAACCAGGATCAATCGGGATTTTATTAATATTATTCCCGATCTCCCCATCCTAATAACCGATCAAATCAATTTAAAAAATCTTGACTTGAGTGGGATTTGAAGAATAATATTTAACATAATTATTTTATTACAATTAATACATATCTAAAATCTTGAATCGGGTATTTTAATGATAATGATATTAAATTATTTATTTTTAAATATTGTGATGAATGTTGTCATCATATGAAAACCGTATTAAATTATTTTATTTATAATTTACTTATTACCTTCATATTAAAAAACCTAGCAGAACATCAAAACACATCAAAAAATTTAAAATTTCAATTAAACTTGCCCCAGTAAAAAATATTTGACTATAGGTTCGTCGTTTTTTAACGTATTTGTTTATTAATATAGATAAGATACCTAGCAATATTGTTTAGTTATTAATTTAAAAACTATTTTTTATTGACCTTTAAACATAGGAGATTTTCAATTCTTATATTTTTTATGCGTATATCTTTGAAACTAAAGTAATAAAATACTCAATAAAAATATGACAGCACTGTAGAGCAAGTGTCAAAATAGAAAAATATGTTAATAAATTATTATGTCATATAGTATTCGACTAGACTCGCTGATAAATAGTATATTTTTAAATGTATAATAAATTATAAATAATCTTTGGAACTAAGCTTAAATGTATGTACATAATATATAAATATGTTTATCTGTATATAATATTTCTTATAATAATACCTAATAACCGCAAAATGTGGTACTAAAATATTTCATTTGAATAATATTCCGACGGTCATTTTTGCCATTCATATTTTAATTCAAAAATAAATACAACGGTAGTACTTTTTTAAATAAAATGAAAAAATTTTCCTCGCAATGATCGCATTCAATTAAAAGTACCTATAATTTTTCTTCTACAACGTTTGAAGGCTTCATTATAAAGTTATAAATTGACATTTAATAATAACGATGTAAACTTTGAATCCTGTTAGAATTGAATTGAAAAAAAATGATGAATGGTGTTATTAAAGTTTGTGTGTACATTTAATAGTCACTTGTTAGTTTGTTGAATAGTCTGAGTAATCATTAGCAACTCTTCACATTCCCCGTCATAAACCGGGGCTTTAAAATCTGTAAATAAATTATTATTTATCAAATAATAATATTTTTAAGCGATTGAAGTTTGTTGTTAATAAATATTTTATTTATAACAATAAATACATTTTGTAATTGAAATAGTTTTCCATACCGAATATATCCATCAATATACATTATTCTTTAATTATAATCTCAAAATATACCAAAACTGTAAAAATTAATTTGGTTACCTACATTATATAATAAAAATGAAATATTTCCTTATTAATTTGATCTATAGAAATAATAAATTTATTATTATTATCAATAATTAAAGGATATATATATATATATATATATATATATATATATATATATATATATATATATATTTGTTTATAAATATTTTATTTTTAACAATATAATACATATCGAAAATATCTCTCACTTAAACTTTTTATTAATTTATAATCTAAAAATATACCTACCAAAACTGTACAAATTAATTATGTTACCTACATTATATAATAAAAATGAAATATAACCGTAAACATTTCATCAATGGAAATAAGAAATGAATTAGTATTATTAATAACAAATTCTTTATTAAATTTGAATTTTTCATAGTTTGAAATTTATATAACATTTTTATTTGATATAAGAGGTATTTATGTACAAGTGAACATTATTGATGATTATAGTGTATATAATGATTTTACCGTAGAAAATATAGTAGAAGTATAGAATTGAGGATTATAAGATTGAATTAATATAAAAATTATTTAAAAAATATTTGTCAATAATTATATTTACTAATATACTATAATGAATGTACCATTTTTTTTAAATTCACAATACATTGAGTAATATTATTGTGACACTTTAAGATTCGTATGCTGAAGCGATATTTTCGGGGTGTATTTTTAACACCCCACTCTCATCCGGCACTTGATTTTAAATAGAAGTGTATTTAGTGAAAAGATTGATTCGCCTTCTCTGTTCCTCTCGTATGTTTATAGAGTGGAACAAGAGGGATGGAGATGTCGTTGTCGCCACTTTCCGCTAATTGGCTAGACACACCGTCACGCCCCCACACAATGATCTAATTAAATTATTTTTTTTCACACACCCTCGTTAATTGCTAATCCACCCTGTGCTCTTTCTAATGAACTTGCTCGCTCACTGCGACTCTTATTCTTTTGATTTGATGAACTTGGGACAAGCCAAACAAAGCCTCGTTTTAAAACTGGTGAATTTACCCCTTCATGCCGGAGGATTTCAAAAACCTTCAAAAAATATTGACATAAATTATTTACACAACAACGTGTTAATATATTATCTGTCGGTGATCTTAACTATTACTAGTTACACAAGTCACCGACTCAATAATCAGTATTTACCTTACAATACAGCAAATCAGAGTAAACCGGGATCAAAAAGATCGATCGGGATTTAATTAATATAATTCCCGATCTCCCAGACGTAATAACTAATCAAATCTTTTGTTTTTATTTTGAACCCATGACCTAATTATGTGTAACCACGCGTCTTATCTTCTGAGCTCTATTACGCTGGTTATTAATGCTAGGTTTAATTATTATAATCCTAGCATAAGAAAATAGAGTAGTCTTATAGATGCAAAGATTTATCCCGATCGATCTTCTTCATCCAGATTCACTCTGATTTCTTTGATTGTAAGGTGAATGAATACTGAGAAAACTATTAAGTTTTACAAAGCCACCCTATTGAATAAAACATGTTTAATTCATATAATAAAAAATAAATATATTAATGAGACATATTAATGGTACATATTATTTATATTCGCCTTAGTATTTACTTTACAATCTAGGAAATCAGAGTACACCTGGATCATGACGATCGATCGGGATTTTATTAATATTATTCCCGATCTCCCAGTCGTGATTGATGATCAAATCAATTATAAAAAATTAGCTTGAGCGGGATTTGAACCCGTGACTTCAGTATTTATAGCCACACACCATATCCCCTAAGCTATTATGCGGGTTATGTATGTATTATAATCAAATAAAGTCCACCATTTTTACATTAAGTTTTATAATTTTATAAGACCTTTATTATTATTATTATTTTTGACTTATGAGGGTTTATTTGAAAATAAATAAATAAATATTCCCTTATATCCTTGTGATGTTTTTTTGTTTGACTGTACGTACAAATTAACTAATGATTAAAGAGTGCTATAAAAATTTAGGTACCTATCTAGTTGCACGTTACTAGGGCCGGTTTCTTAAAGCTGTGTTAAATCTCGAGCTAGTGTCACTCGGCAATTTACGCACAAAATGCGTTTATTCAAGATGTAGCTCGTGCTAGCAGCTGTCAAATCCTAGCTCGGGGATATCGATGTGTTATATCTAAATCTCGTGCTATCCTCCCCATTTCAGTTTCATGCCGAACGCGTCGCTTCGGCTCGATTCGCCTGTATGCAAGTTCTCTTGAATGCTTGCATACACACATCAGAACCGCTAGTTTTGACACGGGCTGAAGAAATAGAATATTTGATACGAGATTCGTACAATCCCTTGTCACGTAGCACACGATTTAACACGAAGAAACTGGCCCTTAGGACGGTTTCTTCATCACGAGTAAAATCTTGAGCTACTTGACAGCAGCTTATACGAGTCTCGTATCATATACAAATATTCCGTTTCTTGAAACTTTGCTATGGCTAAAGTCAATGATACCCGATGTTTGTATCGCAGGCATTCAGGTGAACTTGCATACATGCGACTTGAGCTGAAGCGACGAGTTCATCACGAAACTGGAATAGAGGCGGAAATATAGCACGAGCTCAAGATTTAGCCATAGTATGCCGATATCGGTGAGTCAAGATTTGAGTGTTACTACACGAGCTACATCATGAAGAAATGCATTTTGCGCGTAAATCGTCGAGTGACACGAGCTCGAGATTTAACACGCGTTGAAGAAACCGTCACTTAGAATCCCTTTAATGAGTCTTCAGATTCTATAAACCTATATATATATATTACGGGGGTGCCATAACCAGCTTTCATAACTCGACTCTACAATGCTATAACTAAGGCCGATCATACCCTATGTCTTGCCACGTAGAACAAGAAAGCCGTTTTGAAGAAACTGACCCTTAATATAAACCATCCCTCTTTTTATATAGTTATAAGTATGGTTTAATTGTATATAATATAATGTATATATATATATTTTCAGCTAAAGTGTGTATACACACCAGATCCCGATGCTGCCAGCTCAACAGCTGGGCAGTCTCAACCCTTGGCCTCCCGATGCTGCTCTACTGGATCGTATGGATGACCTCGCACACAAAGGTACAACAAAAGGTTGATATCATCAATCTTTTCAATATATATATTTATATATACATATCGTTTTATATCACACTAATACCACTGTATCAATATTGCAAAGACCGTCTATCTAAATTATGTAAATCATGTACGGGAGGGCTTTCAGTTATAAACATTTAAAGGGGTGTCTTTTAACGAATGGTTAAATATATAAAATGGCAACATTATCACAAAATAATGTGAAAATCATTTTTTATTATTTAGTCATCAGACATTTGATGGGGTAAAATGTTTACTTTGTTTAACCAAATTAGTTAAAAATAGAAATTAAATGACGATTGTAATATTCGAATATAAAATAGACGATTGACTTGAGATTAAACCATTGAACGTGTTAGTTTTTTAATAAGTACATATGCAAATGTTTCCTTTAAAATATTTTGTGATCATTCAATGACACCTTTTATATTACAAAAATCTTTCAAAGAAGAGGGATTGAATAAAGATCGAGGCCTTATATTTTTTTAGTCAATTATAACATTATTAATTTTTAAATAACCTAATAAACAACAAGAGAAATAACTCAGATGTATAATACTGAGAATAGGTATTTTTTTAAATATTAAAATGTTTAATTATATACATTTTTCTCTTACATTATATATGTTTATTTGAGAACTCAAACAGCTACCGCTGTTAGCTTTGGGTTTCCATGCAAAACCGTAGCAAATCATTAATTTTTTTGAGAAATATTATAAAAAATAGTACATATTCATAAACAGTATACATAGGTTATAATATTTAATATTAATGCGTTAGTTCTTTTGTGTTTTTTTACGTTACACGATCAAGATGAAATAAGAGGAAAAATACAATAAATAAATAAAATACAATACAAAGGCAGTAAAATTGTAGACGAATGCAAATTTTTACGATAATTTACTCATTAAATTTGTAAAACGAAATGTTCGTGTATTCCATTACTATAAGACACCCCTAGAAGAGTAGAAGGGATGAGGGGGTTTATATATTATTATATAAAATAATATCGGATCTCGCTGTGCACAAGATAAGAGGAGCAAGAGCGTAGAGAAGGGGTCCTATGTAATAAAAGGGAGCCTGGCTTTCATTCTCAAAGAAAATAATAATTTCGAACTGTCTCAACGATAAAGGCATTTCCCAGGGCGGAATTAAAAAGTTTCCCAGGCGGTTAAAAGGCACCATAAACCAGACGAGCCACATCGTAAAATTCCAGAAAAGCCTTCCTCCTCCGATAATACCGCACACGTATAATTCCCTATTTTATTATATTCAAAGGAGAACTTTGATCCTATCAAAAGTGAAATTGTTTTTCTACTTCCATGCATCGGAGGCATTCTTTTATGCCAACAGCAAATTGTGTACGTGAATGTTTTCAACGTTTAATTGATACAAAGCTTTGCATATTAATATCGATACAGTACTGGCGGCATTTGTGTGCTTTTATTTTTAATTTTATAAATTATATAATGCTAATATTACACCGAAAAAGACATACATTTATACTGAACTAGCGGGGGGGATTTACAACCCATATATGCCCATAATCAAATCAACATTCACCACTTTTATAATAATTCGAGGTTAAATTATCCAATATGCATAGTAATTCGACTCACTGTATAGCTTTTTTAATAAACTTAATTTGAGTTAGAAAAATAATTTAGATTTAAGTACAGAAGCACCAAAGGACAAATAAAAGTCACCTTTCACCTCAAAAAGTGTCTGTCTGAGTAAAATCTTATAACCACTGCTTTACTCTACATTTAGAATTTGTTTATAAATACTGGAAAATTATGTATCTACACATGAAAGAAGAGAAAATTGAGAAGTTTAACTCATAGGTAGACCTAGTAATTACCTTTATAATATTGCTTTATTATTTAATAATTCTATTATTTTATTTAAATTCGCTGGTATATTATACCTTATATATTATATTCATGGGAGAAATTAGACAATTTTCAATAAATGTTTTTGAGTATTATTGTTTTAAGCAGGCCTAGAGGAAAAAAACAGTTTTTCAATTGCTCACAATTGTAGAGCACTGCGTGCCTAACATTTTTATTATATTGCTATATCAAGTGATAAAATGTATTATTATTATAGAACAATCTTATATCACAATCAACTTAATAAAAAAGAATTACAATTGGTTCCACAAATATAATAATTAATATATGATAACTCTAAATGTACATCATGTAATGTTTTGTGTAAATATCAGAGATTTGAAATAAAATAATACAATAGTCAGTTTAGAAAGCAATAAAATAAATATTTTTTAAAATTCGCATTCAATTTTATAGTTTGTCCCATGAATATAATAATTGATGTTTGATAACTGTAGATGTACATTTTATAATATCATCGTGCTTAGTAATAATATTAAAGCAATATTATAAAGATAATCATTGCAGAGCTCGAATAAGTACTTCACCGTACCAACTTGGACTAGGTCTGGTTATAAGAATGTTCTGTTAATACCTGAACATAATAATCAAATTTACAGAATAATAAAAATGTATTTGTTATAGACTCAAGTTTTAAAAGCCGGTTATAGCACCCCCTTAATCTAGGTCTATAGAGTCTGAGGACTCATTGAAGGGATTTTAAGAGCAACGCGCCTTAATGGCCAGTTTCTTCATATAGCTCTAAACTACTAAGCTACGCGAAAACATATACGAATGTCGAGTCATATATAAATATTCCGTTACATATATATATATAACAGCTATAGTCATATGCACATATAAAACAGCTATAGTCAATCATACCCGATGTTTGTATGGAAGGCATTCCGTTGGGTGCACTTGCATACTTGAACCGAAACGACGAGTTCGTCACGAAACTGGAATTGAAGGAGAAATATAGCACGAGTTTTAGCTCGCCGAGTTAATATTTGACAGTTGTCAACACGAGCTAAGGGCCGGTTTCTTCAACGCGTGTTAAATCTCGAGCGCGTGTCACTCGGGGATTTACGCGCAAAATACGTTTCTTCTACTGTCAAATACTATTTCCCCATCCATGCCAGTTTTATGAAGAACTTGTCACTTCGGCTCGAGTTGCCTGTATACAAGTTCCCCTGAATTCCTGCGAAACAAACAACGGGTACGCTCGGCTATAGCTTTAGTATCGTTTCAAGAAACGGAATATTTGTATATAACTCGAGATTTGTACAATCTGTTGCTACGTAGCACACGATTTAACACGTGTTGAAGAAACCAATCCCAAATCTTGAAGAAACGCATTTGGCGCGTAAATCGCCGAAAAACACGCGCTCGAGATTTGACTCGCGTTGAGGAAACTGGCCTTAAGTGTGCCAATTCAGCTCTTGTTCATAGATAGAGGGATGCAATGGTGAGTGTTGTTTAGTGAATGGTTGTAGTAATAGTCGGTGGTAATATTAGGGCGATATAATCCACCCCCGCTGGTTGATGGGCCCGTCCCGCATGACGTGTGTTGTGTGTCTGACAGGTCACAGCGGTGTTAACCAACTGGGCGGCGTGTTTGTAGGAGGCCGGCCATTACCGGACAGCACCAGGCAGAAGATCGTGGAGCTGGCACACTCAGGGGCCAGGCCTTGTGACATCTCCAGGATACTGCAGGTCAGCAACGGCTGTGTCTCCAAGATACTAGGAAGGTGAGTCCACTCATATACTACCCAAAAGACCGTTTACATTTTTTATTTTGATGGCTTCATGAACACTTTTTCCCCAAAACGTTGGCTATTTTGAGGAAAAATATTACACAGTGGAACCTCGATATAACGAAGATCAAGGGGAACTTCGCTATATAGAAGTAAAATGTGCATAAGAATTGAGTGTCAAGTGGAATTGAAAAATTTCCTTATATCTAGGTTCCACTGTACCAACAATTTAATATTGTACAGATGATATTTCGATGAGTCAATAACACAAAAACGTATCGAGAAGAAAAAAATGTTTCTTTTGTGCGAATATATAGGTTTAACATTCATTTAATGTACGCATTAACTATTGATAGTGTTCACACAAGATAAATAATCACACATCTTGATAAATAATCTTGTGCTAAAGTCAAACGAATATTGTAGTATTATACCTATCTTTTTCTCCATGGAGTGCAATGAAGCGATATAAAGACAGTAGTATAACGCTCGATTAATCATAATAAAGTATATTTTTCTATACTATTTTGTAGATAATTTTTTGGGTTGTTGACTCATATAGATAATATACCTACTCTTTTGTTAGCATTTGAATTACTAGTAATTTTGTAAATGATTGTTATAGTTACGAACGGTTTACAAAGGACGGCTTTGCCCAATTTGAATAATAATCAATGTATAAATCAAGGAATTAGTGAAAACCTTCCTGAAGACAATCTACTTACGTATCAGGATTTCATCAAAGGAATCCTCAATTTTTTAAAAAATCTAGTAAATAAATAGCAATATAATTAATCCCTGATTTACTTAAAACACTTATTAACCACAGGCGAGCGACAGCGTGCCACTTACTTAAATTTTCCTCAAATTTCTCTATTATCTATTTTTTTGAAAACCCATCAATACTAATTTAAGTATAAATGTATCTATAATGGATGAAGGAAAGGTTTGATAAAGGTGCGGTTTGAATACCTATACATACCATGCGGCACGGGGACTAGAACCTGCCTCATACAGTATCAGGTTTCCATCTTTCACGGTCCACAACACGACAAATTGATTGACATAATATCATATATGAAGCACACGACCACTACCTGCTCATAATACCAATATTTACCTTATCGAGGTCTGATAATAATTCATACCTAAATGTGTTAAGAGCACAATATTTCCGATCGATTAAAACTACATTTAAACAATTAAAATGTTTAATAATAAAAATTTGCAGAACTTTATCTAAGTATACTGTATATGAGTTGTAATTTTTTATTTACTTTTAAATATTTTTTGATGGCGAGTTTTCATATCCAGTCAAAAAGCACTGTTTAAAATTAATAATATACATTTTTAGAGATTAAATTCCGGTGTCACTAAATTTCCATAAACGACGTTGATTATCGAGTTGAAGCTTATAATTTTTAATTTCCTATCAAATTATTTATAGTCTAAGAACCCCTTAATCAATCACTTCATTGAACCCATTATTAAGAAAGTTGTGTAAGTTGTGGATTTTTTTCATTTCTAGATATTTAATGATTCAATTAGATAAAAAAAGGTATTTTATTATATTACACTATACGAAATTCATATCTGTTCGAATTACAATTCGATTTGAAAATTAATTAATGAATTATAATTCAAAAAAAATCTGCAATTACAATATTCTTTTCAGTTATATTTAAACGAAAGGAAGATTTTGTAATAACTTATAATACATTTACACCACTTTCAATTACTGGTAAAATTAATATTAAAAAATATTGTTTTGTAATTAATTACTAGTTAATTCTCTCGATTACACGTGTAATTGTTTTAACATCAAATAAATTTGTAGTCGGTAAAATGTAAATCATGCGCATTTATTTAAAATGTGACCTTTACGTCTATCGTGCAAATGATTTATTCAACACGTTCAAATGTATAGCTAAATATATTTTTAGCTTTAATTGGAATACTGTAGTTATTTATATATATATTTATTTACAAAATGTAATTTGATATGACCGGTTGACGAAGGTATGCATGCCTGTGGTCTACAGTAAAACACTTATGAAAAATATTTCCCACATCACAAACTCATTATTTAAAATAAAAATTATATGAATTAATGTGAATATGGAAATAAGATTAGTATTTTTTTAAATATTTTTGGGGTGTAATGTTTATTTAAAAATAGTATTGTGTATCGCATACCACATGTTGAGCACGTCTGATAGTCGAGCCATGTCAAAGTATTCTAACAGGGTCTCGGTTTAAGTATTGGATTACACAAATAATTTCATGCTATATTGTCTTCACGCATTAAATAGATTCATCGTTGATACGCTTGTTGGTTGCCTTATCAAAGCTTTGTATTTATTTTAGATATTATGAGACTGGATCCATCAGGCCAAGGGCGATAGGAGGTTCAAAGCCCAGGGTTGCTACTGCAGAAGTTGTCAGCAAGATTAGTCAATACAAAAGGGAGTGTCCAAGTATCTTCGCATGGGAGATCAGAGATCGTCTACTCCAGGAAGGAGTGTGTACCAATGATAACATACCAAGTGTGAGTACATTTTAAAGATAATAATTTCAAATAGAATAAAAATACTTTAAAAATTCTTTATTTTGTGCCTAGATTTATAATTGATTGATCTAAGAACACGTTCACATAATAAACTAGAGCACTATATTTAAGAACATGTGAACGCAGGTTTGGTTTATCTCTTACTGTATTTTCATACATATGTGAAAAATGTTAGAAACTTTTTGTAACCACGTTATATATTTTTTCCGCTAACAAACCGGTATATGCATTTTTTTTATTTAAAAAAACCAGAATAAATTCAAAGACAAAAACAGTACATACCTACCTTAAATGCACATATTTGTTTTTTTAATAAAAACTAATATAACCCATATATTACAGTCAATCTATATTTTCGCTAACCACGCGAAAAGTAGATAATAATTCTTTTATAAATACTAAAAAATAATTTTTTCAAATGATTTTTCTATTAAATACAAGCTTGTTTAAAAAATATTGATGTTTATTACAATTTAGTACATTAAAATTAAAATAAGTTATCAAAAATCACGAAATACGAAACCCTTATATTTTGACCAGAGAAAAAGTAGAATATATCCCCGGACATGAAAAAAACATTTTTATGATAAACAAAAGTAAAAATTTGAATTGAGTAAAACGGATGAGTTTACCATTAATAGTAAAGAATCAATTACAACAAACTTAAGGTATAAAGCAATTTATAAAAAGGTTGACAATATTGCTACTTCTAAAATATTTGAAGTTCTCGCTTGTATATAAAAATAAATATAAGTTGAATTTACTTTATACTCTTGAATGCTAAAAATAAAAGCTCCCTAAAAAACTAATAGTAAATTCTACGTTTTTATGTTATAGTTAAATTCATCTTATCAAGTTGTGTAAACTGGTAGCTAAGCTCTCTTTCTCTGTTTCTGTTATTTTTTATAACTGTTTACTATAAATTTCATTTATTAGTAATCACAACAAAGCGATCGTCTATTTATGACAACAAAGCATTGGTGGAAAATTAAAAAAGATCTCAGGCGAATGGAAATGAAATAAATCAGATATGTCGTACGATTCTAAAATTACAATGTTGTTTGAAGTTAGAGATTTGGTTGTTCCTAAAATATGATTAGGGTATGTTAAGGTGGATCGTAGGAATTTTGTTTGTGACTTTCACCCAAGATACGAGGAGCCAAGAGCTGCTGGGTAGACTTTCCCCACCAAAACCACTCAACTGGAATACACCGCTCAAGGACTATTCGTGAATATATAATAATAACAATAAAAGATTTTATCAATATCAATTAAAAAAAATCTTAATAAATAACAATGTAGTTGAATAAAAAATAAATGCTTTGGATTTATTTTTTACATATTTAAAAAAAATAAACTTAATCCAGCTTAAAGTCAATGAAGAATTGATTGATTTCATTTCTATTTTTTAAATAAAAAAAGCTTTATAGAATATTTAACTGACTAGTCTTTATATAAACCAAAATCCAGACTGAATGACAGACAGTGGATTTAATCCATAAGAATAAACAAATTTCTTTGCTTAAGGAATACACCTTTTGCCGAATCAAATAAGGATTCAACCTAGTAATTTCGTCATAACAAATTGAAAACTTGTACAAATATTTATTTTGGTGTTTGAAATCAACCTCCAAAAGGTCTCATAAAATCACACGAAGACTTCGTAAGTTATTTGAGGTCAAATGTCACAAAAATATTTTTTTTTCACTTTTATCCCGGTTTCTATAGTTAAAATGATCTTAACACTTATTATAAAAAAAATATTGATATTATTTCGCTTTACTTCATAAAGGTATTATACAGTGAGATCGTGGTTGCGCTATTTAATATACTTATAAAATATTTCATGCTGAAGTACCTACTGTGCAACTTAAATAGTCAAAAGCAGATTTCCAACATGTGTGATTAAAAAATAAATCCCAAGATAAAAAACATTAATTATTATTAATATAATATTCTAAATCCATTGAGCGTTTTTTAGTTAGCATTATATATATATATATATATATATATATATATATATATATATATATATATATATATATACATATATATAATGATAATTAAAAAACGCTCAATGGATTTAGAATATTATATTAATAATAATTATTATATATTAGGAGACGCCACTGGCAGCGTCGCGGCGCTTTTGGTATTAAGTTGAATATAGCAGGTCGGAGGCACAGGAAATATTAGCGTTTATCTGATGGAGAGTTTAGGGTGGAACAAGAGTACACCACCACCACTATAATCATCATCATCAATGCTTTAATATCCGTGCATATTCTTACAACCCACACGAAGCTACAAAACCTATACATATCTTTAAAATTGCATACAATTTAATAAATATATACTCCTACTTTCGATTATCTATTGAAGTACCTTAAGTCCCCCCCCTGTTGCATTGCATCGTCCTATCGAACTTATACGCGAGGATATCCTCGAGACAAAGTGAGTGTATATACAAGAGTTTCATGCAAAATTTCCATGGTTACGAGGGCGGAGTCCCTCCTCGTGGTATGGGGGGCGCAGCGCCATCACAAGAGACAACCGCACCCCATAATACCCGATATCGCATATTATTCTATTATTTCACCTATAAGATCCCAGACATTCATTGTCATACTATTATACAAAAATCTTCTGACAAATTCATTTAATTTGACTACATTTTTATGTTTACATTACAGTATTCAAGAATTCAACGACTTTAAAATTTCGAGTCGATTTATTTTTTAATTTATTCGCGGTCGACTCTACATTCCATAATCATGTAACACCACCGATATATTAGCAGACCATACAACTGGATGTATAAATGTCAAGATGGTGGACCAAGTAGACGAGTCTAAGTGAGACAATTATCTTTATATCCAGTTGTATGGCCTGCTAATATCATGCTTCTTTCTCAGACGGTGTTAATAATAGGATGATTTTAAGTACCTACACGTTTATTTCCTTTCGGAGTAAATATAAATTATTATTAAAAAAATGTGTAAATCTAATATGAGGTATTATGTTGTTAAATGGCAATTAAAAAAACAAACTTATATTGGTTTTCATGAAAAAGATAAAAACTTGTACCGATTATCCACATGTAATACTCCAGTGCTCAAATCTGGGGTCCTTAATCAAAACTTGATTAAGATTAAATTAAATAAGGGTTAACGTGACATAATTATAAAAATCAATGATCGTGTTTTTTTTTCTTGTACACCTTTTTGAATTTGTCTTATTTATTCATCGTGTCTGGTTGATCGGAATCGAGGTTTAATATAATTTGATCGAACGTAGAATGTGGGGACAAGAAGGCTGACTATGACGATGGGGGACTTCATCGATTTTTCTTAAGGCGTCAAATTCGTTCCGGCGGAATCTGCGAACGCCAATAATTCCTACGAAGAGTGAAAAATGGTAGCTGACTTAAGGGTGGCTGAAGGTTTTTCTCAAGGGGGTCGGTATTCTCGCCCTCTGACGAATTCTCGTCTGAGATTGTTAACGCTCATCTTTTAACATCTCACGCCATACCGCCTCTAAATTGGAATTCCCGATGATTAATTAATGTCTTTAGCTTATCGTTTATTTACATTTTGATGGGGCTCTAAAGCTTTTCTTATCAACACCCACTTCTGAAGAATTTAACCTGACGATATCGAATCAAATTTATCCAAAGTCAACAATAATTTGATTTAGTTACTCAGTACCAAATTGTTTATTATAAACACATTGAATTGATTTTAATATGTGCATATTGTGGATATGTAATTATATTTATTATTTAGTACATATAAAAAAATGTGTATTTCTCATATATATTCACTTTATTAATTTCAAATTAAGAGCAAAAAAATAATTTTACTATAAAATGTAAGGTTGCGTTTCTTAAACATTTCCCACTTTCAAATATTGTACCCAATTGACATAAATAATTAGTTTAAAAAATCATATGGGTGAGGTTATATTTTTATTTTATACTAGGGCTATTTTAATAATTTTACTATTTTGAAAAAGTCCCATTTAAAAATGTTTTAAAATGAAATTTTTTGACGTTTCATACATTTTGTAAACATACAGACGTGTGAACATTGTGAGTTGAATGAAACTCAAAATGTTCATATGAATACTACGGAACGTCCGCCGATTTTGATTTTTTTATACTTGTATCATTATACATTATTATTTTATAATGTATTAAGAACTATTTTGTCACTAAACCTGCCCAGATAGATAGATTTGTACAGATATCTAACAAACACACACCTTAAGCAATTATAGGCATTATTCAACTCTCTTGATTGCAAATATATTGTTGTCATGATACTAATATTTATTTTTATTTATGTTTTATACATTTCATTTGAAAGCTCTTATGAACGTTTGTATATGCAAATAAATACATAGTTGTTTATTCATATTTATTTTTCAAATCATAAAAAAATCACATTCTTCATAAAATAGTACTTTATCCATTATGGTGTAATAAATGTTAGAATTATGGTGAATGGCCGACTATTCTTATAGAATGGCTCATTAATTTTCAAGGCATAAATATAGCGAAGAGTCAAGACAAATGCATATTCCGTTGTTCGGATACTCTATCGTCTACTCTGAAGGCTCTATAAATGATAATGGAAGAAGGGTGGAAGGCTATATCTAAGGGCATCCATCCTTTCAATACTACTACAATACACGCTCAGAGGCTTACGATTACAATAAGAGTTTAAATATTATTTTATGAAATATTTGCTACTCCTGAACAAACAGACCATAAGACATAGTGTATGTGTGTGTGAAGCTATCTGCTTCAGGCAGAAGCCTTCTTCTTTGGGGTGCAACAAAAGGCTTGCCCGACACCCCCCATACATTATATTATGGAGACAGTTTTTACGTGTGAAAATATAAAACCCCCCACGATACAACCCTCCTATTCAATATTTTTAGACTTCCAATACCATTTCATATCATAAACTAGAATTATTTTACAGATTTTAATAAATATTATTTTGATTTTTTTTTATCTGCGGACAAAGTTTGATACTGCATTTTGTCCAAAGGTTCCTGTCATCATGATGACTATCAAATATGATTATAGCCTGAACTGATTATCCCCTCACCGTGGAGAACTGATTCAGGCGTATAGGAAACGGCGTGAAGTAGGTGACACGCGCTACAGAATACCCTCCCCCTTTTGGGGATGCCACCCTCTTTATAAAACTTTTTTTCTGTTCGAGAGGGAATAGATATGACACGGGAGAACACATAAACCTACGATATTTATGAATTGTAACCTCATTATGCACTCGGCAGTTAAATATGATGGTACGCTCAATACTAAAAGTAAAATAATTCTTTATTCAATGGATAATATTATATATTTAATACAACTATTATGATGAACCTAAACGATCCTGTTTAAAAAAACATCATAATAATACTTAATACCTTGAAATATGAAATATCTTATTTTATGAGTTTATATTTTATACTGTAAAATAATACTCTGTTCTTTATAATTACAAATATATATTTATTTATCTAATATATATATATATATATATATATATATATTTATCTAATATATATATATATATATATATATATATATATATATATAATTAATCATAATAGGAAAGCATGAACCATCATCACCTTGCCATTACAGGAAAAACCTAATACGGTTCGGCAATGATAGACATTTGTCTGTTTTAGTATTATAATATTGTTATTTTATTTATTTATAATATAATATATACAAAAAAGATACAAAGTGATATCAGACTGCAATATCGCAATAGCATTACAGAAGCCTATTCCATGGCGCTATTGCGATACTGTTGTCCTAAAGGGAAAAATTAGGTATATTATAAAAACAAGAATTAAGTAAAATAATGAAACGTTATTTTTTTGAGTATCTAAGTTGATCAGAATATATTATTTAATGGATTATACTCTCTAAAAATCATGATATTGTTGACGTCTGAGTAGAGTTCCATAATTTAAGAAATGTATTTGATGTAACTTAATTATTGTGTCAAATAAATTTCTTTCTCTCAAAGAAATCTCGTTAATTGCTAAGATTACAGTTGCAAAATAAATTGATATATTAATTGAGTTTAATGAATCTTAAATATCCCATTATCAAATGTCACCCAACTGAGAGACATATTACAAGATATATATTTTTTACACAATAAAAGAAAATAAATTTTTATTATGAGAGTCATCAGTTGCGTGTATACCACCGTTGAGTAAAGACGTATAGTAAAGTGCTCCCGCATGGTGTCGCAAGTTCGAAAGTGACGAGTGCACAAGTGACACAACCACCAAACCGGTCTTGCTCCGATTTCTCCTGTCCGGTATCATACTGTTCACTTATATTACACTGTAATTTCTCCACACTATATACAAGACAATGGAACTGGATCATCAATGTCCTGTTGCCGCATCGACTACAAATACGCTAGATTCTTGGATCAAAGCCCCGACAAAAACAAAGAGAATATCCAGTCCGGAGAATGCCAGTAAAGCCAAACAGGCATGCCCAAATAAGAACTGGCTTGCTGTGCCAACAGCAAATCGCTTTCAACAATTAGAAGACAAACAAGAGGAGCAGGCGATTGGCAAAAATACGCCAAAGCCACCACCTATATTTGTGCACGCAGTAGAGAATATAAAACCACTGACAGACTTCTTAGAGCAAGTAGCTCAAGGAGCATACTACATTAAACAGCTGGGTAAAACCCAAGTAAAAATACAGATCACTAAGTCTGAAAAATATATACCTGTAATCACAGGTTTAAAAAATAGAGATACCGAGTTTCATTCGTATCAGACGAAAGAAAGCCGATCATATAAGGCTATAATAAAAAACCTTCACCACACGGCAGATATCGCCGAAATAAGCGAAGAGCTCGCAAGTCACGGCCATGATGTTATCAGAATAACAAACATGTTGCAAAAAACAAACAAAACCCCACTGCCTATGTTTCTTTGCGAATTGAGACAAAAAGAGAATAACAAAGAAATTTTCAAAATTGACACCATACTTAGGTGTAAAGTCGTAATCGAGCCACCAAGACCTCAAAAAGAGGTCATACAATGTAAAAAGTGTCAAAGATACGGACACACCGCGAAATATTGCAACAGGACTCCGCGTTGCGTAAAGTGCGCAGGTGAGCACGCAACAACTGATTGCAACAGAACAGCAAGAGACAACAATGTGAAGTGTGTCAACTGCAACGGGAATCACCCGGCAAATTATAAAGGTTGCGAAACACGCAAAAAGGTACAAACAAGCCAATTCCCCGTATTAAGAAAGAAAATAATTTCAAAACAGACAAACAACTTGACTAACACTACAACTTTCAAAACCAATGACATGCCAAAGTCGTATGCTCAAGCCACCAAAAATATCGAGCCAACTCCCGAAAAACCACAAGACAATATTATAAATAATTTAATAATTAAAATGGACAAACTCATTGAACTTGTCATGAAAACCATGGACAACATGACACAGATCATGGCAGCTCTTGTCCTAAATAAAAAATGATTCCATTATTAAAAATATGTCTTTGGAACGCCAACGGTCTTGGACAACATAGCCAAGAAATAAAATTATTTTTAAAAGAAAAAAACATTGACATAATGCTTATATCGGAAACACACTTTACCGAAAAAAGCTACATAAAAATTCCCATGTATACTATATATACGACGAATCACCCCGATGGAACTGCGCATGGCGGAACAGCGGTGATAATTAAAAACACTGTGAAACATCATCTCACTGAAAAATATGATCGAGACTTTCTCCAAGCAACCACAATTGCTGTCGGAGATACAAATAATTATGTATATATATCGGCTATTTACTGCCCACCCAAACACTCGATTAAACGAGAACATTTTGACGATTACTTCAGAACACTTGAAGCGGATAAATTCATCGCAGGTGGGGACTTCAATGCCAAACACCAACAATGGGGGTCTAGACTGGCCACACCCAGGGGGAGAGAACTGTATAAAAGTATGGCAAACAACAAGTTGACTCATCTATCGACTGGTGAACCAACATATTGGCCTACAGATAGAAGAAAAACACCGGACCTCATAGACTTCTGCGTAGTGAAAGGAATTCCAATCGAAAGACTGAGCGCAGAATCTTGCCTCAATCTGTCATCAGATCACTCACCTGTTATTATTAAATACAGCTTGCTACAACCAATTATCAAACTCAGTAAATTTACACTCGGTAACCGTCACACAGATTGGGAATATTTTAGACACATCTTAAATGAAAATTTGAAATGTGATATACCATTGAAAACAGAAGACCAACTTAACACCGCAGTTATTCACTTTCAAAATCAAATTCATTCCGCAGTGAAAAAAGCCACGCCTAATATGTCAAAAAAACCACACTCAACAGATGATTTTCCCCGCTGGATTCAGGAAAAAATACATGAAAAAAGACGCATTCGTAAAGAATGGCAAAATACTCGAAGCAAGGAACTCAAGAGAAAACTGAACGAAGCAATAAGAGATATTAAAAATATCCTATGTGAATGGAAAAATAAAGGGATTCAATCCTATCTGGAAGGTCTTACAGCAACCGACGCTACAGATTATTCTCTATGGAAAGCTACAAAAAAACTAAAACGGCCCCAAATATCCATACCGCCCATCAAAACGGCTGACGATAAATGGGCAAAAACTACCAGAGAGAAATCAAACGAGTTTGCGAAACATCTCAAGGAAGTATTTACACCAGCGGAAAGGATGTGTTCCCCTGAAGAAGAAAGTCACATTCATAATTTATTAGATAGTACGGAACATAAAGAAAACTATTATGTCAAAATTGGACTTCAATGCGTCAAGCATGTTATAAAATATGAAGTACGCGCAAAAAAAGCGCCAGGACATGACATGATTACCGGGAAGATAATCAAAGAATTGCCAGATATCGGATTAAGATTTCTAACCATAATATTTAACGCGATACTTAGAATGGGTAGCTTTCCTAGACAGTGGAAAATAGCAGAAATTATTATGCTACCTAAACCAGGTAAACCACCCGAAGAAGTCACTTCATATCGACCGATAAGCCTCTTGCCAATATTTTCCAAAATATTTGAAAAAATTCTACTGCGCAACATGAAACCAATACTTTTTCAAGAACACATGATCCCTGATCATCAATTCGGTTTCAGAGAAGCGCACTCGACAATTGAACAAGTTCATCGAGTTGTGACGATCATAGATCGCTCCATACAAGAAAAAACTACTGTTCAGCAGCATTCTTAGATATCAGTCAAGCTTTTGACAAAGTCTGGCACCCAGGCCTGCTTTATAAAATCAAAGGAAAACTGCCCAAAAACATGTATGATATTATCAAATCGTACTTGACCGATAGACAGTTTTTTGTTAAATATAACAACGAAACTTCAAATCTTAATTTTTAAGATTCGAGAGTAATAGATAGACACGGGAGAACCATACTGTACGATATATATGAATTGATCCCAAATGACAACACAGTTACTATGATGGTACGCTGATACTAAAAGTACTCGCTTCTTTAAAGATCCATAGCTTATCATTCCTACAAAATTACCTGACAATAAACGATCCTGTTTAAAAAAACAGATAATAATACTTAATAACCAAAAATACACACGTATCTTATTCATGAAACAAAGACATGTGTAAGTGAAAATTGTGGGAAAAATTCCAAAGAATTTATTTATCTACCTCGGTATACACCTTGACAGAAGCCTAAATGGCAAAAACATATAATAAAAGACTTCAATGGAACATAAAAAAAGACAAATGTACTGGTTGATTGGCAGACATTCCCAACTCACACTTACAAACAAGCTATTGCTGTATAAAGCAATAATCAAACCCATTTGGACATATGGATGTCAAATGTGGGGGACAGCTAAGGATACTCATATCAGCAGTATCGACAGGTTACAAAACAAGACCCTGAGAGCAATTTTAAATGCTCCATGGTATGTACTCAACTGGGTCCTATTACAGGACTCTAAAACAATGACAGTACGCGAAGAATTGAAAAAATTCAGCGAAACGTACCAAAGTAGATTAAAAAGTCACCCGAACGTACTAGCGAGGAATCTATTGACCGTAGACTACGCAAGACGTCTACAAAAATACAGACAACTTGACTTGCCAGCAAGATTCAAGGACTGACAATGGTGTTTACTTGATAAAACAAGTATGAACACTCGAACACTTATAACCTAAACACAACGCCGGGATTGAGTCGTCACTGGACAACCAACCCTCAAGACAATGTGACAACAGACGACGAGTAAGATGTCTTTAGACAGGGTACTCAAAATATAAATCAAAAAAAAAAAAAAAAAAAAAAAAAAAAAAAAAAAAAAAAAAAAAAATGAGAGTAATCGAAATTCAAAAGAAAGGTTTGATAGAATAAACAAACAAGCGTATATAAAATGTTATGTACCTAATGGAAACCAATATAACGTCAAATCTTCAGTGGTTTACAAAGTATCTAATTGAGCTTAAATATTCAAACGTTTGATGAAAGTACCTTATACAAGCTTTTAATATCGGCATATGTGATTAAAGCTTATCTAGATCATAAAAGAAATCTGTGTGAGAACTTATCAAGAGTTTGATCTATTGCTCGCATCTGTTTATCGAAGTCAAATTACATGTGCAAGGGGTGGCTACACCATCAGATATGATCGCTTATCATCGCTACGAGATCATATTAAAAACGATGATGATGGCTTCATCGAAATGGTTAGGGGTTGCTGTTGCTAATAACCGTGGAGAGTTCACCCTCCACCGCACTACGATCCCTATCTATCATATTAAATTCGTAACAGTTCATACATAATACCAGATCAAGTGTCTGTGTATCCCCAATAACTCTATACAAATTACAATACCTCTTTCAATAGAAATAATCGTGTTAAATCTACTCAACAATTCTTAAATAAACATGTGTGCTTTTTCATGCTTCCAATTATAAATCCTTCCATTTATATGTATGATCCTTTAATTTATGTCGTAACATACTAAAGATTTTTTAGGGTCTATAAAATTCAATGAAAATTCACCAAACACATTCATTTAGATTAGGACTTATTTCTCTAATACAAATATTGAATGTGACCGAACAACAGTTTGGTATTATTTGATCATTCATACTATATTAATTGTAATCGGATCTTTTTATTTATATAAGTGGAAATATTCCTTCAAACTAACATTGATATTTATGAAGATTATTTTAAATACAAATCTGCATATTCATTGGGATATTTATTTATTTAAAAATATTAAAAGTTCAAAAAATTGCGCTCACTAATCAAAAGATTTGTCTAAAAATTACTAAATACAAAAAATCTTTTTTTATAATAAATTAAAAATAACTCTGATTATGTCGAATTCTCATTCATTAACCATTACACGTAATTATACTTATGATCACTTTTTTATTTATTTAAAAATACATATATTATTATATCATACTGTAGCATTATGAAGGATCCCAAGACGCAGTGATGAAAATTCAGCGCTCGTTTTTTTATTTTAATTTAAAGAATTTTCCGATCTTTGTTTTTTTTTCTTATAATTAACTATAAAATTATTGATATTTAGTTTAATTAAAAATTCATATTTCTTCTGAGAATTAAACTACTCATATAATAAAAAATATAGTTAAATTATTGTGTTATAAATTTTGTAAAACTTTGGGGAAAATATTTCTATAATGTAAATGTTGGGTTAAAGAAACTTTTTGCATATTTGATCAAGGAATTTTTAATTTATTATTCGACCACATATTAGTCAACATTAATAAAATAAATATCGACCAAGATAAGTTTATTATGATTTTCGGGTTTATAAAAAGTGAAGTCGTTCTGAGAATAGTTTGTGCAATTATGACATAATATAAAGTCTTAAATGTACACAAAAAACAACATCAACTTATATTATTATCACACCATCCAATAATGATTTCCGCCGTCATAATAAAGTGAATATAAAAGTTGTTGGAAATAATTTCAAAATGAGTAATAAAACTGACAAAAGATCATCGAACGCCGAGGGTAAAAAAACCCAAAGCTGCAACGGACGACAACGAAGTTTGAGACAAATAAAATTTAATGAGCTGTACTCTTTATGAAAAATGAAGTAAAGTCGCCAACAATTTAATGACAAAAGCTAGATGAAAGCTTTTTAGGCTTGGAGAACTTTTAATGATAAATTTATAAGTATTACGCTTGTTTCTTCTAAGAGGGTCTTTCTGGTCATTGGCCAAACGCATATTGAGTAACCCAACTTATTAAAAAAAAAAATTTGAAACTTTTTAGAATATTTATTACCTACTATTTTATTAGTGCAACATGCCTATAATAATATTTACAGTGTGTACTAGGCAATATTATTATTAAATATTTTATGATATTATAATAACCTTGGTTTTTAGATATCCAAGAAGAATTTGAAAAAATGTACGATAATTATTATAAAGAATTTAGTTTCAATTGGGCTGAAAATTGACAACTAAATATTATTTTAAAGTTAACTCGATCTATTGAATATTTTTTCTTAACTCGTTATTTATTTCTCCCCGTTTATTGATTGACCTTTTCATGTATTTTCGTCTAAACTTTAAAAATTATAAATAAAATATATTATTAATAAACAATAATAAGCCCAATTTCACGACATATATAAAATAGTAGCAACATGATTTGATATTTGTTATAATCAGACCTAGTCCAAGGGAGTGTAAAAACAGGTTTTCAATAGCTCACAATCGTAGAGCATTATTCGGTATTTTCAATATATTGCTTTATTGCATGATAAAATATATTAGTTTATTTGAATTTTCGGATATTAATAAAACAATCATATAATATAATAATATTAATATAATTAAACTAAAATTACTATTTTTGAAATTTTCATTCTTTATAGTTTGTCCCATGAATATAATATTTGATGTATGATAAGTGTAGATGTAAATCGTATAATGTTTTGTGTAAATATCAGAGAGTTGAAATAAAATAATTTTATAAATGTAAATATTGCAAAGCATGAATATGTTAAAATACTTCACCGTACCCACTTGGACTAGGTCTAGTCATAAACAACAATTACCCATTATGCGGTAGGCTTTAACGGTTTAAAACCAATTTGTAGTTATCGTAGATGAAATCAGATCACTTAGTGTAATTGTAAGTTTGTTGATGATGTGGTTAACAAAGGCAAACAGGCATTCCTTTGTGGCTTAGGGGTTGTGGAATATGTGTTTAAAGGGAGTAATAGTAGTCGTAGTTAATACAATCTGCAATCGACACCGCCAACAAGCCCCGGGCATCTACTCTAGTAATGTCCTTTACAGATTTATTTACCCCTACAATACCGACATATGTTCTCAATACTACACTGTATCCATTCTGTAAATAATGCCAATTTAAATTATTACTGTTTTTAATTTTTATATATTTTTTTCGTCTAAGATGGATAGTAAGAAACCTTCATGTAGAATGTCTCTCGTTGATATTATTAACGACACATAAATTTGAATGAAATTAAAAATTCCTCAATTAATTCAACCAGATACAGTTATTAAAATGATAGTTTATGAATAATAGATACCTGTATAATTTATAGAAGATGTTATAATATTTTAAATTGACAAATTCTGCAAATTTCCTAATGCTATAAAACTAGCAGTTATTTAAAAATTTAAGTTTATACTTTGAGCGAGGGTAACAAAGCTTGAGGGTGGGTTCTCTAATAGTGTTGGTGACAGTGTGAAGAATATATAGAGCAGAAATAAAAAAGTGCAACGCAGTCACCCCAATGGCAAAGCACCCCATTCCACCCCTTCCGGTCCACTAAACACCGGACGAATTAAGATACACCCCCTCAAAGCTCTCTTCCAATGCACCCCAAACTTATTTCACACGTTAAGGAGAAACACTCTCTCCCTGTCATATTTATAAATATAAATTTTGCTGTCAAATTATCAACAAGGTCAAATAACTGTTATTTTTATCCAAAAATTTTCATAGTGTACATTCACGGTTATTTTATTAATCGAAAAGGTGGAATGTTTTGGATTACACTTAATAAACACCGTAGGTATGTGATTTAATTATCTCAATGTATAGGATAAGAGTAGTTGATGGTTTGATGGAAGTTACAGCAATTGAATTCGTTTAATGATAAATCACATACAATTGATTTCATTATATACGTATTTCTACGATAGTAAATATCTAAAACAAATTAACACTTAGACAATACGGTGAAAAAACATTCTTATTATATTTAAAATGATTCAATATTTTTTTCTACTTCATAAAAAAACCTTCAAATTCAAAAATAAAACTCATGTTGTTCTGCCTGAGTTGATTGGTGTATCGAGGTAATTCATTTTTTCAGAATTATTTCACTTTATAACACTTTAATATAATGTTAAATTATGGCAAATTTTAATATTGAAATACATTTAATTATCGATTGGGGAATATAAAAATTTGTACGTCAAATAATAGTTTAGGGCACTTATATATATAATATATATATATATATATATATATATATATATATATATATATATATATATATATATATATATATATATATATATATATATATATATATATATATATATATGTGCACATTATATATATATTGTTAACATTAGGTTGGGCCGGACACGTGGAAAGAGCAGGAGGGATAGTATTGGAAATACTATCCAGCAAGCCTGTGGGTAAGAGAAGGCAGGGTAGACCTAGGCTAAGGTGGGCGGACGAGTTCTATAAGGTAGTTTGGAGTTTAGGAATTAATAACTGGAGGAGCATTAAGTGGAAGATGCTGGTGCGGGAAGCCTTGGTTCATCACTGAACTGGAGTGCTTATGATGATGATGATATATTGAATGCAGGGTTTTTATTATAGGGTTATCGTGTAAGGTGTTTCATATTAGATATTAATATGAAGCGATATGAGATTCGGAAAAAGCTCGATGCTGATGAAAAGAAGAAGAATTTATTATTGAGTAAGCGGATTTAGGCCCTCCATCGATAGTTGCACGTGTCAAACACGAGACATACACGTGTCGTCTGTCCAACGCGTGTTACGATATTGCTAGCCATTGCCTCTGACAACTCACTACAGCTTGCCAACCAAAAGATACAAAGAAAATCACATATGATGTACAAATACTATCATTATTACCCACTGCTAACAAAATACATATCTATAATAAGCACACATTGTACAGGTTCAATTAAAAGTTAATGCATTACAGGAATCTATAATTTTGGTTAACACGAAGTAAATCTTGTTTTATTTTTATTCTGAAAATACATTATAATGACATATTTCAAAGGTGGCAATCAACCTATTATATCGTATTATTCAAGTTATCAGATGCTCGATAAACTGCAAATTAGAGACTTTTGAATTGACACATTCAATAATATTGTTAATTATGTGGGCTGAAAGGTGAATATTGAAGGGTGTGCGATATTTTCATCCCTTTCTCTAACTAGTCAATCTACACATAGTTCGTCGGCGGTGCGTAAAGGATAATTCTCGTTAGAACATATGATTATTATTAAATTAGTTCATTAAAAAAATATTTGTTATTCCTATAAAAATAATTGAGTATACCTAATATAATTTTCATCGTATATTTTTATACAAGGATGTGAAATAATACATACATATATACAAATAGTTTTTTTAAGCTCATGGAATTTAAATGTATATTTTTTTTAAATATTCTTAAAATAATACAAAGTTGTTGAAAGTGATGATAGTGTACTTATTACGTACGGTCCATACTTTAATTGTAATCTCAGTTTCTGGTACAATGGACAGCGTTACGCCACACCATGCTTAACAACCCCCTTTTTTCAACGGGCGAAAAATGCAATATATTTATTATTAAATAAAATGCCATTTAACTAAAAGATCCATTTTATGCAATATACTGACCCTGCGTTATTTATAATACAAATATTTGGGTCTTACAAAAATATCAAAATATAATTTTGTATTGTTGATAGTTTTGACGTCTGGGAATTCCATAATTAAAGAAATTTATTTAATTTAATTTGTTTGTAAACAATCCATATTTAAAATATTAAATTCACAATTTTATTTATATATATTGCGTATTGATAAATAGTACTCACAACTTTATCCCTCTCCAATTGATCTTTTACTTTTTTGATCGTGTTGATGGAATAATTATTTAAAGAAGTAAGTTTGTAATTTCCACTATATTTTTATTAACAGTCTAAGCACTTTCGACTACCAACATGTAGTCATTGAGTCTCTGAAGATAACTTCATGTTGTTAGTCGAAAGCTCTTAGACTGTAATAAAAATATAGTGGAAATTACAAACGTTTTTCTTAAAATGATTTTTTACTCCTGGTATGAATGTCCAAGCAAACTTTGATAAATTTATTTCCTTTAAAACATAAAATAGTGATACAAAATAATTTATAAAGAGTCAATTACAACATTGCGATACATAACATTGCTTGTAAAATGTTAAACTTGCTTAAAAATATATCAGAATATTTGTATACATACATACCTCCGTTGTATACAAATAAATAAATAAGGCGCAAACTATTATTATTTTGTTGAAATAGGTAGTTATTGGGTATTTTAGTGTTATTATTAAGAATATGACACTTTTTTCGTTGAACAAAGACTTGAATAGGTATCGTAGTCTGTATTGTAATATGTAGACTACGGCGTAGCATGTATGAGTGAATGAATGTGCCTGGGTTGCCATAATAAAAACTACATGACACTTCTTCATGCATTTATACATGAGGCTAGACGAGGTGACTGCTAACGGCCCACCTCGACAACACACTATCTTATATTATATTTATTATATTCTCCATCAACAAGCACACCCTGTTCCTGAAATAAACTGAAGCTATATCTGTATAAGAATATTTAATTGTGTTTGTAGGTATTACAAGCACTATGGATATATTTTTAGTTGTATGTATAATATTAGGTGTGAATATTAGTGAGACTTCATCCCCTATGATATGATGACGGGGTGACTGAAAACAAGCAACACCTTCTGAGATCTCTAAGCAATTATTGAAATTGACAACACCGTACTTCATCCACCAACACTAATTAATTAAAGCCATTCCATTTAACAAATTAAATACTACTTAAAATACAACAGGGAATTCCATCAGGCATCAAAAATATAATAAAAACAAGCATTCTCAAGCATCATAATATTTTTTGTCGAATTCAAATGACATTTTAGTCAAATGCACTTGTGATTCATTTTTTATGTTGTTTTTAATCATATAATAAATTTAAAAAAACACTTTATACATTTTATTTAAAATTGAAATAAAGTGATCATATTACTCCTTCAATAGGAGAATTACACAACTCAAGTATGATATTTAAAGATAAATAAATTATTATTGACTGTCACGTTTTATAAAAGAGTTTTCTCCGTAAAATACAACTAACATTATTTCGTGGAAGAACGACACAATAACAGTATAAATTGTATTGTTATTGAATTACTTGTATTACATTATTCAGATAGGGACATAACAAACATTTTTTATGGAGAATCTTGAAATTTTCTTTATGAACTCAAACGATTAAAATTGTGGGAATTTCTTGTAAAAATATTTACTTAGAAGTATATTAATTTTCATTTAGTATTTTGATGATCTCTATCTATTTCTTATGTTTTTAAGGATGTTAAATTTTGTGTTATTTTATATCTAGTATTTTCTCTGTAGAGTATAAAGCATAGACTACTTGTTCTTAATGGACTGCCAGATAAGTAGGAAACGGTTGTCCACAACCCTTGTAATAAATGACAGTACAGTAAATGTATATATATATGTCACGGGGGTGGACATTAACTGCCTGATCTAACTGTGTGGTCTGATCAAATAAATAAATACACTTACAACCCTCTTCCGCAACCACCCCCATACTATACTGCAGGGGTTGATCCAATGAGCTTGACATCTACTATAATATCGCAGTCCACATTTGTATCCGACAAATTAGATTACATCCGTGAACAAATGTTGACAATACTAAAACAATTTAACTAACATATCGTTTTTATTAAATTGAAGATTATATCATTGACGGTGTAACATTAATCAAAGGATTTATAATTGGATCTATATTCAAATATAATCTTTTATAAACGTACAATGTTAAGTACAGGATATATTCTCTAACAAAGCACAATAAATGTCCCAATTCATGTGGTACTATATGGACGATGTATGGCACATTGAACAAGTCGAATGGGTGTCTGTAATACAGCAAATAAATAATAAAGCATCCTCACCCCATATTACATTATACAGTATATAATATTAAATGGTTTTATGCAGATTAATACATAATTATTGTCAACGAAACTCTCGCCCCGTGTTCTATTCTCGTCCGCACCATCTTTCGGTTCACCATTATTTCCTACATTTATTTAATAAATATATGATCGAATTTTAACAGATATTAATTTAAAAAATATTCTCAGGTAGAAGAAAAGTATACAGGGTGAACTTGAATAAATTGATCATTTTTTAGGGTGTAAATTAATATAAAAAATATTGATAGTACTTTTGGAAACGAGTTTGTGTCCCCAACTTGGAATCATCATGTATGCATGTGTATTGTGTCTGTTAAATAATAAAAAATATTTAATATTATTTCGCAATACCCCACCATCCCCTAAAATATTACCAGTTAATTCAAGTTCACTCTGTATAATAATAAAAAGTCGGTGTTTAGATAAGCACCATTAAAATATGCCTGTTTGAAAGGTATTTTTTTTGTTTAAGTTCATGAAGAGTGTTTATTGAATGACCAATTGGATAAATTATAAATAAATTTTGAGGAAGTAATGCGGTATAAATTGTCACCCTTAAAATCCCCTAAACAAGAGTCACACCCGTGTATGTAAAGTGATACCGACGGTGTTAATAAACACATTCGAATTCATAGGAGAGTAGGAAAGGTCCCTAGTATCTAACAGATGTACTTATACTATTCAACATACGAAATTCCCCATTCAATCATATTCATTTTGCACCATTTACGACACATCGTATACCTCAAAAGAGGCAATGGATTTTAATTGTATGGTTTTGCAAAATTCATCCCGATATCTTCATACGGAGAGTGCAATGAATAATGCATAATATAGTGGACACTCAATAAAATATAAGTGTGTCCTGAATAAATAGAATGGCATTTCCGATTTTAAAGGTTGAATCTCTTGGAGCTTTCACCAGCAATAACAATAAATATGCCCTGGGCGTCGGGACGCATTTACTGTGAAATTATGTTAAAATTTTCCCTGCAACAATCCCACTGTATATAGGGTCGCCACAATAACTCAATAAAACACTTTGAATTAATTTAATCAGATATATCTTATTATGATGAAGTGGAATAAAAATCGGTCAACGGAGATGGTATCTTGTTGGTAGAACTCGATAATTTATTCTATGATCTGTCACATTAGTTTTTGCCATAATAAAATAAAAATTGGCTTCATATAATATGGAGAGGGAATTATTAATGATAGAAATTTCTCATTTCACAACATTTCTCATTGAAATCTTGGTAAATTAATCTTATTTTACTTGGTTAGTAATATTTTCAACCTAATAAATTATAGGTTTTGTAGTTTTGTATTTATTATATCCGTAAGATTTTTAAGTAGTAGGGGTATCTAATTCTATACCAATTTTTTTTTAATAATAGTTTTAAATTGTATAATATAATTCTACAGCTTATTAATCGAAAAATCAATTCTATATTGTGCATAACTAAGAGTATACTTTTAATCAAACTCGTTAGTTAACACAAGGTTAAACTAATAACATTTAAATAAGCCTTATTAAACATGCACAAATATTTGCCTTGCCCTCGTTTTATAAATGATATGTTCAATGTTCAACTTTTGCAATGATTAAAATGTCAATGGAAATTATTTAAAAAATATTATTTTTCAGTCACACACTAAGCGTTGGGTTTCCAACATATATTGTCAAATCGATATCAATGGCAACATTTCTTGTATTTATTATTCTGTGACTACAGGAGGCTTAATAACCAACAATCAGTTTTATATTGTCGTTGGTAAACAGTAACGACTTTCTTAACCCGAGGCAATCTCTATTAAAAGTTAATGCGTCAATGGTCGCTTTGAACAAACAGTGCAATTCAATAACGGTCCGGCAGATCACCACAATACTACACAACAATAATGATGTGAAATAAAATAAAATATACATATATAAAAAAAACCACATCCCCGATGGACTCATTGAAAGAAGTCCGAATTTCACGGATGACTCGATCCGGTCGCGCCGTTTGTCTCCCCATTTTGTCCTATTGTAATACTGCTCTCTATTGATTATTCGCACTACACTAAATTTATTATTATTTATTATTTCATCAATCGACAGTTCGTGCTCATTCGAGTGTTGAAAATATTTTGCCTTCTCAAATGGCGACCGATTGCATCCACGAGTGCACTTAAGAACTACCCAATGTAAACATTATCGCTGATACTACACGATTCTTAACGCAAATGATTAATTTTTAAATCATCCTTATAGAAACACAATATAGGAAAATGTGCTTAATAGAAAACTGGGTGAAAGTGTAGGAATGAGAAGAAAGTGGATGAATGAATGATCCACTTTACGGTCGAGAGTGATGATTTTTATTTATTGTGAATTTAACAATGGGAACAGCGGGGCGCGAAACTTTGCCATACAAATGGCGAAATAATATACAGAAAGCAAGTAAAATATTTATTAAAATGAATAATATTATGTCATAGCTATAAACATAAGAAATCGCATTGCATATAAATAATTCGTGTCAATTTTGTGTAGCCCGTGTATTGTTGCACTCTTCTCTCCTATTCGATAAAGGCATAAGTGTGTCTCCCTTACTCAACACATTGCTAGTGACCACTGAGAGTGGTTTTGACAATACTTTGGCGATTAAAACCCAATAATATTTTAAACATCTTAAGGTAAAAACTGAGCCTAGATGTATTTGAGTGTATGTTTGAGTCCATATGACACGTAGTAACAATGCATTTACCCATTTTACTGTGAAATATAACTGAAGATATGAAGAGAGATGTTTACAGTATAATGTTTGCCAGGTAACTCATGTTTTTGGCCACTTGATCCACTTGAACTAAACATGCATTTAGCCACTCATGCGATATCTTTGTATTTATGGTTGCAACCTAATAATAGTCATGCGATATTTTTTGTTTATATCTATGCATTATGTATAAAATATTGATTCAAATTACGCTTGAAATCTACTATCGGAGGAATAATTTTATATTATCAATTCCACGCACAATACAAACGGTTTTGAATTACTCTATTTCTATTTTGACATAAATACTTTCTCTATAATATTAATCCAAAGTATTGGGGTGCGTACGATAATTCACAGGAACAGAGGCGGAAAGAAAAGAAAGAAGGTCCTTCCCCTCTATGCATTTATAAAAATACTACTTAAAGACGATTAAGTCAAAGTCGAGTGCATTTGAAGAATCGACATTTGCCCATTGTCAACTCAACGACCCTTGTGTCTATATTTTACAATAAACAAAAAATATTCCATGCCAGAGTCAAAGAGCCGAAGTGCGCCTTTTTGGGGGGAGACGAGACGTCGAGATTTATTGAATTTATTATTATTTACATCCATTATTATATAATTATATAAAACACCCAAACTATTATACGATTGATTATATTGATTGATATGAGAAGAATTATATTTAAGGTACATGAAACCATCAAAGACTCAAAAATCTATTATATTACCCAAAACCCAATCCAATGAATATTAAAAGTTTTACGGGACAATCCATTCAATCCAAGCCGATTGTTGTGCTGTGCAAAATTTGGATCAAAAAGAATAAACATGTGATAAAATATCGAGGGTATACTGCTAAAATGCACTAAGTCATATTTTGAGTTAGGGATGCATTTGTATATATTTTTTTTTACTTTATCTACAGCCAAAACGCAAGTCAAATTTACATTTTTAGTTTTTATGTTAGTTAGTTCTGGTAGTTAAAATATATGTATTTTTTATAATTGTATTATGTTTGGAAAGATAAAATAAGACATTGACTTTTACCATATTGTAAATATTTCAAACATAAACCATAAATGTATAGTTCTGTTAAGACTGTGATTTTTTTTCCACTAATTCGCCATTATCTCAAAACTATGAAATATGACTTAGTGCATTTTGGCAATTTACCCTCGATATTTACTTTTCAATAAGTGTGATAGAAATGAAATTATAAACAAACGCTTCTGTATAATTGCATCCCGTTCATTTTTATAGGAGTCATATGCGGAAAGAGTATATTCTTTTTCGCCCAATTTTCGCACAACTATGGTATAAAAACTGCATATTCTTGTGACGAAAGCCTATTCCATCGTAGAGCTAATTTTTCTGTCAATAATATTATAAAAATGGAATGTGTATATTTATATTACAAGCTTGGCTACATTTGAATTTCAAATGCCGCAATTTGATTTGATTATCTTAAACCCAGTTTGATGGCCAGTACCGTTACTGATCTTTCCTCTCCGATTCACACAGAAAAAATACTAAAATATGTAAGGTAGGGTAGGAATCACGCTCTGGTGACTGAATTTTTGCGAAACAATAATCTAATCTGTGTAAAAGTGGGTTCGCTTTCTTAATTCTTTGAGGTGATTGTTCCTGATCTCTGTCGGGGGTCCTGAATAGCAGCGCCCTAGTATATCCAAGGGCCTCCTGCAGGGCCCTACACTAGGGGCGCCTTCTCCATACACTACACGACTCCATACATTCAATGTACACAATAAAAATCAATATTTTAATCACTATTTAAACTACCGGCAATGTCAAATATTGAGAATGCCATTGAATGGCACCGAAGAATGCGTGTGACAAATAAAATATTAAAAAAACACAAGTTACTTACTTATGTTTGAGATTCCTAGGCGTGAGTTACGTTCCCTAGACGCAACGATGACCCTTGAACCCATCTAGCGAATGTTATAACACCGAAATATTAACACAGTCTTATTTGTCATATACAAAATTATCATAATATTAAACTTTCATAATATTATTGTTTACTTGTTGTATTATTATTCACTTGGTATTGTTTACTTCAACATAATCTTATTTGTACAAAACTATCATAATATTATTGTTTACTTTAGCCTAATCTTATTTGTCATCAGTCAATATTGTTGTTATTGTTTGTTCAAATTTTAGTATAAATAAGGAAACATTATTGTAATTATCAGAGTCTTTTCAAACCTACCATAGAAGGAGGTTATCCTGTCTTTCTTACCAATAAATCTTCGAGTAAAGGAATATTAATTCTTTTATTAACAAGCTGAAATTCAAATAACACATAATTCGTGCGTCACATTGTGGAATATAATGAAGCATATCATCTAATGATTCATATTGGCAAAATTAGTCATTGAATTTATTTTCAATAATTAATTTAATAATAATAAATCCCATATATTTTATCCCCGGTAATTTATTTTTTCTGTGTGTCTCCATTAAATTATTATCCTGTGTGAAAGTTGAATGTTTTTTTTTTAAATACCAAATAAAAGCTCAATAATAAATAAATAATACCATATAAAAGCACATATATTAAATAATATTTCTACGAATTTTCAAGTTTTTACATCCAGTAGTTTAAGAGTTATTGAATTATGATATGAGATACCTAGCGGCATCCCAAAGTGCGTCGCCGTAAACGTACATCGTAAAGATGGTAATAGAGTTGCTTTGCTGTTTTGATCGGTTTTTTGTTAATGAGTGCCTCGCCCGAGGCTCAGAAGAGGCATTAACTAACAAAAAACTGATCATAAGTGTATCTAAGTAGCTCTATTATCATATTTAGGGTGTAGATTTAAGGTGACGTATCCTTGGGAATCCATTACTAAGAGGGAATTTACTCATACATGTAAAAAAAACAGTAATGTAGTATTTCAATCACGCTTGAGAATTAATTAATATATTTTTTTTATTGTTACGGTCAATTATAATTGTTGATTGAATTATTTTACTCTTGAATTCCGATTCGACTGATCGAGCATCAATTAGACCTGTTTATTAAAAATTTCCGTTTAATTGATCTCAACTAAAAGGTGAAGGAATGAAATGCGTCGGAAGGAACAAAAACACGCGGCTAAAAATTAATTGAAAATTAAACAATGGGCATTTTTCAATCGATATAATTGAAGAATGCAACCAATTGTGCGTGAATCTTTATTCGATTCATACAACTTGTGTATCGAATTCCTTAATATATTTTTATATAGGTACACTTGAAGACCTTTTATATGTTAATATTTAAAAAAAACTGAATTGATTAATCCGGCAACTGTTTTCAGGGTGGGAAAAGTGTGTAATTATTTTTAAAAAAAAATATTCATAACCACATCGCCTTAAAATATTAAAGCTGATTAAAAATTAAAAGTTTCTGTTATGGTAGACAAAGGTTCCTTTGATGTAATGCCATAGGAACGTTCATATGACCGTGTTGATGTAAAAAAGTGATTGGCTGTATGTAATTCAATACTGAAATACTAAGGTGGTCTCTTGAAGCTGATGACAGACCTCAAAGAAGCTTGTCTCGGGATCGATATCCTTCAATGTCCTTAATATCGTACCAAATTCGACAACTCAAATATCGATGATTAATTGCAGTCATCTTTCACGCTCGAAATGCATACCGATAAATAATAAAATATTACATAAAGAATGCTTTAATTAGATTTATGATCGAACCGGTCCTTGTGCACTGTACTGTAAATCGGACTATGCCTCCTTATACAATACTTAATTATATCACAGTTAATATAGAAACCTGTTTTAATAATATTAAAAATACGGCTACCGGATTAAAATAAAATTATAATAGATTTTTAACTTTTATCATTTTATGATTTCAGGTATCGTCGATCAATCGGGTTTTGAGAAATTTAGCAGCTCAGAAAGAAAAGCAAACTCATTCTCCAAACGCTGGTTCACCTAGTGGTGTCGTCTATGACAAATTAAGGCTACTCAATGGACAGGTTATTTATTATTAGATAATCATTTAAATTAAGATTTGAAAAAACAGAACTTTCCATTTAATAGTAGAAATATAATGCGCATACATTTAAAACATTCTTACTAAGCAATGTGTTTTAATAAACGAGGTACCATTGATTTATTTCAAGTCATAATAATATGAATAATTATTGAATAAAATAGGCGATTATTACTCAAAATTAATCGATACATACATTGGGATCAGAATCTATGATCATTAACATGCTTACAATAAATCATTCAATTTAAATTAATTGTATTATTAATTTATGCATTAACAAATCACATAATAGGTAAAAGTGTTCACTTCAAATTACACCTTTTTAATATCAAATTCAACATTTTTATATCAACTTTAGGTACTCCTTGAACCCCTTGTAGAATATCCGTTAAACAAATAATAATTAAATAATCACACCACTTCGAAGGGTAAAAAATATTATTTTTTTAGTAGAATGGACATGAAATATTTGGCTTAGTATACGACCGTTATACTGTGCGTTATAAAAAAATTATATTATGTAAGAAACGCACTTCATACTATTGTACTTTAATTTTTATTTCTTATGTGGAAAATGCGTTTGATATACATACATCCAAGAATCTAGCATAATTTAGGGAGATACGTATTATTTAAATATTTTTGCCATCGCCTTAAAGATTATCACTGAATAATATATTATATATTTTGAAACTCGAATCAAAATAAAGGAACACTTTAATTTTTTTTTCATAAATATAGAATATAAATATGATATTTTCTTATTTTTTATACAGAGTGGCAGCTGGTCTAGAGCACCTTGGTATCCTGCGACGAGGTCACCTTTCCTACCCGCCCTCAGTCCAGGACCACCTTCTCATATTATGCCTGATCTCTCCAACAGTAAAAAACGTGAGTAAAAAATTTAAAAATTATAATATAAAATATTTGAATGAATGGAAAATATGTTTTTAAATTTTTGTACGAAATAAAGCAAATGAAGCATCAATAACGATCGCCATTCATATTTGATGGTAGTGTATTTGGAACTAGAGCCCAACGACAAGTGGGCAGACAATGAGCGGCAAAAAGTATCAATTGACGGCGAGGGATGAAAATTGTAAAGGAAACAAGAGAAACGTGAAATCAAACCGTCGACTTCTGGAAATGAATGTCGTTATTATTTGTTTGTAAATGGAAATAATCCGTCGGCATTTTTCCATTCGAATAAAAAACAAACGACGGGAGCTTTGAACGGGGGTGGGCCTTTAAGGGGTGGTAGGAGCCGAAACATTATAATACCAGGGCTGGAGTTACCGTCAGAAACATTAACGGACCAGCTCAGCTGGAAGATTTCATTTTCATTTTTATTCTTTGAAACATTCTTTGATGGTGAATCTCCCCGTGCCGCACAGAATTTAACCTCCTCTTACCCCTCCCGAACAACCCCTCACTCTTTTCCACACAGAAATAATATATATATTAAGCAATTTAACCTGTGTGATAAAAAAATACCGCGTCTTGTCCTGGTTTTGACAAACTCAAACAAAGAATATTAAATTATTATTAAATAAGCAGCCTTTCTTTGAGCCAAACATAGCAGCTCTGAAAGTAGCTTTTGTCCCCAGATCGTCGGATGAAAGTGAATGTTTTTTTTTTCAATTCGCTTTTGAATTTTCCGTGTAAAAACCACCACTGTGTAAACGCGGACAGGTGTTTGTGAATGGTTAAAAAAGTACTTTGAAATATAAAAAAATAAAGCAGAGCCTTCGCCGCTTTGCCAACCGCAACCGCTTTTGTGTGTTTTTCGAAACAATCGCGCCGTGAATATATATCCTTTGGCTTTTCCACCGTTTTCCATTATCGAATTAAATTTTCGATATTTACTGTTCATGGTGGCCATTCTAGAATTCTTATTTTCTAATCCTTAAAACAATGAAAGACCGTCTTTATTCAATTATTCCTAAGAATACCTACTAAACCGCATACATTGATTATATAATAATTAATTAAATTGTTAATGTTTTTGGATAAATGTCATCTAAATGTGATAAAACAATAATGAGATTAAATCGGTTCCAATCGGTCGAAGGTTTCATAGTTCCCACCCCCATACAAACCACCCCTTTCGGACGAATTCCGCCCCTTTTCGCAAATTCAATCAATATTGAAATCAAAGCCTACAGGAGGCTTTCGATTGGACATTATCTGCACACGTGTGTTTACCGGTACCTTTTACCTTTAATAACACATACAAATATTTACCAATTAAATATAAATTGGCGAATACGAATTAATTCTCCTTGAAAATATTACCTATGAAATTAAAGATTATATAAAATGTATATGTACTGGTACGTTTTGTTTATTTCGCGTTTTTTTTGTTGCTAGATTTTAATCATATTTTTTATTAGGTATAAGTAATTTAAGATCTACGACATGATTGGTCAGCCGCCACACTATGTATATTGTGTTACGATATTATTCAGATTCATTTTAATATTCTAATATTCGTACAGATGAAATTAGGATAATCTGTTGCGATGGTGGTAATAATATTTTTGGTATTTCACTGCTTTTAATGAACACTATTATAATTTCCCGAACACAACGGATACAAAGTCGTAAAATGCCCACACTAATATAATCAATTGAATAAATAATTAATAATCGATGGTGTGGGGTGTTTACAGTTGGGGTAGCATAATTTTAATCAGTGGTTGTATAGAGAGTGTGGATGAGTGTGTAATAGATGTGTAAACCGACACGTGTAGAGTGCAATCGAGGTACGTGTAACTGGTTGCTTAATGTGATAGAAACCTCTTTGAACATCTCACCTCACTCCATATTTACTCCATGACAATATTTTGAAACAGCCCCAACTCCCTAAATACATATATTTTTTTATCAAAGCCTTAATAGACTATTGTACAGTGAAAATAATCAACGCAGTGCCGTTTCAATGCTCGGAATCTCGGAGGTCATGAAAATAATACTCCTATCAATTAAAGACACATTATGATTGAAAATTTCTTAAAAAATATATTTGTGAGATCTTTGAATAATTGTTATCTACGGCAGTTGACTGTTTATTCAGTAAAAACTATTTATAATTATTAATAGTAAATTATTATATATATTTTTTATACCGTAATGCTTTTCCTATAAACGGGATTCCCTTGTAAGGGATTGGCCAGGTCACTGTGGCCTTTAAGAGAATATAGTGGAGATGGTTTCCCAAGCCACCCCACAGCACCTTGAAGTCTAGTGGTTAATGACGAATTCGTGAGTGAGACTCTTTGGTTCGATCCAAGGCACTGGCAAAAATGGTGGTGTTAAACTTGTTAAAGGACTTATTGCTAAATTTATTTTATAAATAAATATGTTATTTGTAATTTCCACAGTAATTTTTTTACTACTACTATGACTATAAGTTATTAGTAGACTTTGAGTCTCTAAGGATGACTACAAGTTAGTAGTCGAAAGTACTCAGACTCTGTAATAAAATTACTGTGGAAATTACAAAAAACATATTTCTTTAAATTATAGGATTCCACCAAATACATTATCAACGATGCTAAATTTATATCTTATTTGAATTTAATAATTATCTTATCATTATTCTCAATATGCCTGCTTAATAATTAATACCCATTTGAATTGTATATAATGAGTAAATCTCATCGTTCCGTCTAATTCTAAATAGTCCCGGTGCCTCCTGAACAGGACCCAAGATCCTCCTAAGAATCTTCCGCTCGGCAAATATATTAATATCGAAATAAAATAATTTCTTACTACAAAAAAACCAATTTTTATCTTCTTATTTGACTAAATTTGAACTTATCACCCAACAATATTGTTTTACAGGTGATAATTGCATTACAGTACAGTACAGGGTGGTACCTACTTGTTTTGCAGTGGGCATGTTTGTGGGCGGCGACATACACATTAAATGGGTTCAATATTACTGTACATAGGCTTTGTGGTAACTGTACAACCCCAAAGCGAGGCTTTAGGGGGACAAACATTTTCAAAGTGCTTAATTACAAACATTTTGTGTATGTAATATCCTACCTAACTAGTAGAAAGTCCGGCTTCTGTTACAAAGATCTTTAATTACCACCTTTAATCTTCTCAGAATTTCTTGGATTTTTATAAGTATAATATATTTTTTTAACTTTCGAAAATTTACGAATATACTCTCTAATTTATAAGTTTGTACCTACTGCATTGAAATCTACGAATTAAAGATTTTTTTCGTACATCGATCATCCAAACCTTATATTTTATTTGCAAGACAGCAACCACATAATGGATTTCGAAATAAGCGTAAATTTTACATAATCTATTATTTTTGGCAAGAATCAAATAGGCACAATTGGAATTGAATAATATCAACTAGTACAATAGTAGTAAAAATCTATAGATAACTAAAAGTGAACGAGCAAATCTGAAGCTGTCACGAAAAGCCTGAAGCTATACGAACCTGTCCATCACCTGTTGGATCTCCTTTCATATGTTCACAGAGATTGTGGTGTGAGAGGCTTTACCTTGATTTAGTATAACAACATAACTAAGTAGCTACATGACAAAACTTTGACAATATACGATGATAGAACTAACAACTCGCATGCCCGAAGCACTCGTGTCAGTTCTACAGACTTCATCTAATATGTTTGCAAACGACAAACTCCTTAATACAACCTACAAACATTAACCCAACCACTATATATATATATATATATATATATATATATATATATATATATATATATATATATATATATATATATATATATATATATATAGTTAGTATAATTTGTTAGATGTAACTTCCATATATTTCATTTTGAGATAAATGAGTAGGTATATAATCTCTCTGAAGATGACAATATATATAATATGTTGGTAATCAAGAGTATATACTCAAAATAAAATATTGTGGAAGTTACATCAAATAAATTTCTTTAATGTATGCTCACTTATTGGCTTATTACTTACATAATAGGAAACACGAAGCTTTCAACGCAAATTTTTCTGGTAAAAATCTCAAACCCAATACCACCCTTAATGTGATTATTCAACATAACAAAAATATACTGAGATTTTCGTCTTGTAAAATAGATATCATTTGTCAAAAGGTAACTGCGCATAAATTCTAAATGAGAGCAATCAACAAGTTATGAAGAAAGTTGCAAATTTTCTGTGAAAGATAATTATTCATCTCGACTCCGGAGATCATAAAATAAATGATAGATGTAATCTTTGTTGTTATAAAATAAAATATCTCAGTGACCGAATCACCCCATATTATGTACTGGTCCCGGTGTTTAAAAGGCTATAAATTAAAGTACACAATTTCACAGTTGTCGATGAAAGATGGGTATAATGTATTTAGTGCTCCAGATGTGGGGTAGTTTTGAAAAGTAATTGATGTCATACACGAATTTGATACTGGATTCTTGCTAAACGGCTGACGTGAATTCATTATCTTGTTAAAATGATTTAGCGAAATGGCACCCCTTGTACATTGTTCATCCCCCTGCTGTTCGTAGCCACTAATAAATATGCTTCTGATACTATTATTATCATCATCATTGTGTCATGTGTGGACACAAATCGCCACTTACGACCGTCGAAATCAAAACGCGTGAAAATTATGCGTGATTTTGACACATTTGGCTGATTTGGACTACACACTTTTATTTATTTTGTTTGATTATACTAAGTATAATTAATGAAGATTAGATTTAACTCATTATCAGAAGAAAAAAATATATTTAAAAATTCCTTTATCACTGATTATTACATAATAAACGCAGCAATTTACTTATATCGCTTATTTAGTATTTTATACAAGTGTGATAGCTCAGGGGATAAGACGCATGGCAACAAAACTGTGGTCGTGGGTTCAAATCCCGCTCAATTCATTTTTTTTTTAATTTATTTGATCGGTTATTACGACTGGGAGATCGGAAATAATATTAATAAAATCTCGATCGATCGTCTTGATCCGGGTTTACTCTGATTTCCTGGATTGTAAGATAAATACTGATCGGTGACCTGTGTAATTAGTAAAAGTTAAGATCACCGACGTTGTTGTGTATAAAAAACCCCTCCAAAAAAGCTCCTCGGGGCTTTAAATTAATAAATAAATATTTAATAAAAAAAAAAAATCCCTAGTATTATTAAAACATTTTTTTTAGATTTTGATACTTATCAAACCAAAATTTTATTAATATATAGATATTGAATTATTGATATTTATTCACTAAAAACACATTAAAAGGATACCTCACTCATTGTTTTTTTTTAAATATTTGTAGAGCAAATATTAAACTTAACACGTGCCCATGGGCGAGATTACCAATGACCGTGATTGAATACACCACAAAACTGAAATATGAAATTATTTTACAATATCAGCAGCTATGGAGATTTATGGAAAATATATTATAGGTACCATATTTATGGTTTATTTGTTTTTTTTTTATATTTACAATTAATCATTAAATATAAATAATCTCCAAAATGTGATGATTGCAAAACCCTAGCCTAAGCGGTTCTGATATGAAAAACTTCCGAACATAGAATCCCATACCTTTTGACGATTTCGTTATCGTAGCAGGTCACGTAGTAAGTTGTAGGGTTTATAATATACGACATATAGAAGTAAGATAAGGTAAGGTTTCGGTATCTCGCCGGCTGGGGTTGGTTGAAGAGCAGGGGTCATAGATAACAGGGGGTTGTTTGTAAAGTATCCCCCTACGTGTACCATCAAACAGAGATTTGCAATACAACAACACTATATTATCAACATACTAAAACCCACTCATCAATATAAAAATAATTAAAATTAATAACATCTTGAATTCCCTTTAATTCATTTCAATTCCATGATTTATAATATTTTTTCTAGTATTGTGTAATTATTTAAGAGCTTCTTTATAGTAATAGGCATATTGGCTTAATTCAAACGATTGTATAGTCATATTATGTATGGGGAAAAAGCTTTTGAACCCCTGCATGTTGTTGGGGTGCTAGCAACACAATACGGGGTTGGGGGTGGAATGTAACCCATGTTTAAGGCTAATTCCACACGTTACGTCCTTTTATTGACTTGGTCATGCCAATAAATACTATGCTATTTTGTCAGTATATAATTCAATAAAAATCAACTCAGTAACCGTGGAAAAAAATAACTGATTGAAGCTGAATTGTATACTTTGAAAAAATTGTCTATTATTAGGATTAAATTCACCCCTTCGAAGCATTGAATACAAAACGGTACTCGTATTGAATATTAAATATTACATCTCTTCATTTCTATTCCAACCACGTCGAAACACTTATTTTTATCTGTTCGTGATTTTAATTAAAATATAACCTTTTGCGAGAACATCTTCAAAAGAAAAACATTCACAAACATTCAACGGCTTGTTATGTTTTTTCGACACATTTTTAATTACAATTTGTGTCTTCATCCAATTGCGAATCAAAAATCACCCCAAATGATCTCGTTAAATTGTTTACCGTTTAGGGGAGTGGATAGTACGAAAGGGTTTCGTTTTTTAGGGTCGCAACAATTACAAAAGTAATCTTCAAAGTAACATCAGTCATTTGCATTCACCGTGACCAGATAGATTTTTTTAAAGAAACATTATTAATGCCTCATGTGATTCAATATATAATAATAAAGATAATTGTTCAATATTATATTACATAATATAGATAATTGTTCAATATTACCAGCGTGATAGCTCAGGGGATAAGACGCGTGGCTACAAGTACTGTGGTCATGGGTTCAAATCCCACTCAAGTCAAGAATTTTTAAATTGATTTGATCGCTTATTACTACTGAGAGATCGGGAATAATATTAATAAAATCCCGATCGATCGTCTTGATCGAGGTTTACTCGGATTTTCCTGTATTGTAAGGTAAATACTGACGCGATTATTAAGTCGGGCAGAGCCGCTCTGTCGGTGACCTGTGTAACTAGTAATAGTTAATATCACCGACAGATAATTAACACGTTGTTGTGTCTAAAAAAAACCCTCTTCAAAATAGTTCTATCAGAAATGTAGATTCTCTTATATTCCAGAGATCTTTTTTCTCCTAATATTAAAAAATATTTAATCATTTCCTTTAGATTCGAGAACATATTTATAATTTCTATTAAAAAATATATGATACTGCAAATTTACAGACTTCAAATATAATATTAAATGCATGGCAATCATTATTAATAACTCTTGTTCTTATAAAATCACCGACAAATCACCGACAAACAATTAACACGTTGTTGTGTATAAAAACCCTCTCAAAGAAAACTCCGATGAAAGAGATGTAGGTTCTCTGGTATTTCAGACGACTATTTTCTTATAATATTATTTTTTTTTTTTAAATATTATGTTTAGTTTGTTTCCGGGTGGTGTTTTAATATTCAAGTGGTAGTTAATCGTTTGTGGGAGCATACGTATAAATAATGTAGTCTATGACGAATGTGTCGAGTCAATTGAGTCACTTAGAGTGCAAAAAGTGTTGTTGTTTAAACGTGTAAGCAAGAGAAGGCAAAGCAAAGCAAAGGACAAGGTATTTATTAGTGGGGGGTTGTTTGGTTGGTTGTACAAAGGGCGGGGGCGAGTATGTAGCGCGCGCATTTGGGCGGAACTAATGCCACACCCCCTACTCCCACCACTACCAACCACCTCAACCCCTTCCATGCACACATATTATATTAATAAATTAAATAATAATGCAAAATTAAAATCAATACAAGAGCTACACAAAGCAGTCCACAGAGCGGCTCTATCCCGTCTCGAACAATCGCTTCAATATTATTTTTTTATGAGCCGTGAAATTAATGGAGATAATCTTGAAAATCGATAAAAAAATCCCCACTAGGATTCGAATCTTTTAAATTTAATTTTATTTTTTGTGAAAATTTTCTTTATAAAAATCATGCCATGCGAATACTATTTTAAGACCCTAATATATTATCAAAAAATCCTATAATAATTACCTACACGAAATAAATTTTAAGTTGGTTTAATTTGGAAAATTTCATTACCACTACTGTATGACGTCATATGATTTAAATAAGAAAAAAATATAGAATATTTAATTACAATCTATTTTTGTATAAAAAACTAATTTATCATTACTTTATACAATGATATCAAAGTTATTTTTTGAGATATTTTTTTGTGATTGATAATTTATTGTGTACATAGATATAATATATGGGTTTTATGATATTAGTATTTATTTAAAAACTCATATTACTCATTTCCAAAAAGTCTTAAGTACACACATCTGTCATCATTTATTAAACTTGTGTAAGTATACAGAGCGTTCAGATTTATTACTATCGAATATCTTCTGATATTGAAAATTAAAGGAATATTTTTAAGTAAGCAAATGAGAATATATTTTACATAGAATTATATAGAATTACAGTACAATGTTTGTTCCTACGCGTCGTTTTGAAGACTATAAAATGAAATTTAATTAAAATGCTCCACAAAGACGAAGAAGTGGTAGAATGTCCGCCTGAAAATATTCATCCTGGCCGAATAAGGCTGTAAGAGGGGCTAAAAGGAAAAATTCTCTCCGAGGGAAAATAAAGGAGAAAACATCCCTGGTCTGCTTCAAAGGTTCTTTGCCAATGCAACCACCACCCGACAACTATGTTCCGCAGAAATCTGACCGATTACAAAAAAATGACATTTTTCCAAGAATACAATCGATAAAATGATTATTTGATACGTGTGCAATATAAAACACGAATTTATTTTAAAAAAAGCATAAAAATTATTTAAAATGTCGTAAGGAAATTTAAATATGCCCGTTATAAATATTTATATTAATCAAAGAACATAATAAATTACTTAAATTTTTCTTCATATTTTGTTTAAGAAAAAGTGCAGAAAGAAATAATTTTCAAATGATTTAGAGACTTCGTTTAGTAATGAATGAATATTATCACTTTTTGTAACTTTTATTTTAAATATCAGCACGTTTGGTATAAAAATATTTCATTGCAGCACATTTAAAAATGATATAATTCATCAGTATTTTTTTTAATGTGGCTTATTTTTTATAAGTTGAACTCAACCCTTACTTTTGAGATTGTAATTAAAAAAAAACATCATTGTAGACTTAAGTATCTAACCAAGACTATGGCAATGGCAGTCAAATATGGTTATACGTTTAAAAATTAGGTACTTATTAATACTAAACGAATTGATTACCTACTGGGATGACTGATTATAAGTCAATTATTGAATGTAAAATAAGAGGCAAATATGGCATATTTTTAAGTATAAAATGGAGATATAGAATTTCGATTTGACAAATATTTTTCACACTCTCTGAAATCGAAATCCCTGGAAATGATCTTCGATATACCTATTTTTTTACTGCCCTTAAGAAGTCGATGTATTTAAAAAGAACTTACATAATACATATAATTGGCATGTGAATTTGTTTTACACGATTGTGGTTGGATGTTCACGGGGGCGGCGGCGGGCGTCCCGACGCTTAATTTGGCATAACCAAGAAGCGGAACAAAGGGGACACGATTAAGGAAGGAAGGCTTTAGATAATATGTGTGTTGCGATTCCAAAATAGATGGTAACGAGCCAACGGAGCGGATATCTAACATACTGTATATAAAAAAATTGTTCGACAACGCGTTGCCCTTATTAACGCGGTTCCCTTTGCCCGTTTAACACAGATAATGCGCGCACGCAACCTCGCGTTTTAAACTTCAAAGAGGCTTTCATACACTCTCTCTATACGTGTGTATCTATATAGATATACACGTGTGTGTCTACACAGGGTTGTTAAAACTGACGATTTTACGCGTAATTAAATAAGTACTGAGAGACACCGTATCCGTTTGAACTATGCACCGCATGGTTATTTATAAGACGCCGCCCCCAATCCGCCCCAATGAATACTTTCAAACAAACATATCACACGCCTAATCCTATAAATGGGACACCATTATCATTACTGTTAAACAAACTGAAATACGGACAAATTATTAAAGAATCACATGATTTTAATCAAAAGCGTATCTATGTATTGATTTAATCGATAGTAATAATGTTGCTATATCTAAAACCAATACAACAAATAATATTCCTTGAATCAAAATGTGTTTGAAGACAACTTATCGATGTAAATAAATTAAAATCAATATTTCAATCACCCTGGATAATAAAATGGTTACAACCATAGATATCGCATTGCATATAAATATATCGTGTCAATTTCGTGTTGCCCGTATGTTTACACTCTTCTCTCCTATTCGATAAAGGCATAAATGTGTCTCCCTCACTCAATACATTTCTAGTGACCACTGAGAGTAGTTGTGACAATACTTTGGCGATTAAAACGCAATAATATTTTAAACATCTTAAAGAAGTAGTCAGCGGTAAAAAATGGGCCTAGATCTATTTGAGTCCATATGACATGTAGTAACAAAGCATTTACCCATTTTACTGTGAAATATAACTGAAGGTATGAAGAGAGATGTTTACAGTATAATGTTTATCAGGTAACTTATGTTTTTGACCACTTGATCCACTTAAAACTAACCACGCATTTAGCCACATGCGATATCTTATGTTTATATCTATGGTTGCAACCTAATAATAGTCTAACAGAAATTCATAAATTCCAGTTATTCATATGAAAAACTTATATGTTATGTATATTATTGTCGCATTAAATAGTGAATTTATAAAATAGGTAGAAAGAGTTATACAAAGACCTATACCTCCTTGACTTTTTAATTATCTAAGCCCCTTTACCGTATTTTTATTTTATTGTTATTCAACAAATCTTGAGTTTAAGAGCATAATAATAATAGTAAGAACGAAACATGTTTATGATGTACTGATAATCCGGCTTAAATAGATATGTTAATGTCGTATTAATAGAAGGGTTAGTCAAGGGGGTTGACAGCCCTGTGTAGTACATGTGTGTCGGTATTCATTTATTTTAATCCATAACTCATCAAACGACGTAAGCGCCGCGTCCGTTCACTCGTGCATAATCCACCCCGTCTAGTTTACATGTATGTGTAGGTGGTTGAAATGAGGGGGTGGTTGTACTAACGGGACGGGGGTTTCACAGCCCTGTCGCGGAACCACCCTACTTACCGCGAAACACTCATGAATAAACTATCATCATCTCAAATGAGACGTTTAGAGACTATTCGGTTACAATAAATATTTTGTAATTAAATAATAATAATAAATAAATCAATATTTTAGTTTTAAAACGACTCAGATATATTTGATTGTAATATATTTGTTATAAATCATTCTTTTATGCTTACATATTTCACATTTATTAAAATAATATTAAAAATCAGATGAATTTACCTACAAAATTTAAAAACTGTATTGTTATACATGATCTCTTTTTGTCTTGTCTTTGTTGGCACATTTTTCTTAATTAGTATTATTGTGAAAAGTAAAGAAAAATTTGGGGGTTACTATAAGCTAATTATTGTTATGCAATTGAAAAATGAAAATTATTAAAATATACACTTTTAATGAAACGGAAAGCGGAATTGAGGGTACAGAATTTCGTTATTTTCATTATACTACAAATTTTCTTATAAATCTTGGAAATAAAAATTATCTTGGAGGTAAAAAAGCCTTATTACTAAATCGATTGCCGATAAGTTGAATTTTTCAATCTCTCTATGAGCCGCTGAGAGGAAAAGTGGTCCAACCGCATTTATGACATCTTTTGGTAAATGAAGATTTTGCGTTTAAGCTTAGTAAAAGAATTGTGTTAATTTTTTTTATTCCAAACTAGAAGATGTTAAAAAAACACAATACTTTTCCCATAGATGGAGAACGACCTAATGAAACCCAAGAATGGTCTAACTCAAAATAGATAAATTTTGAGTTGGACCACTTTTCCTTTAGCGCAGCAGCTCATATGAGCTTAAAAATAAAATATCTTAAATAATTTTATTCAATGCGTGCAAATTATATTTTAAATTAATTTATTGCCACAAATAATCTATTTTTTATGTTATCCTCATAAAAAACTACTTACATTAAAGTGTTTATATTTGGCATCATCTGCTTGTGATAAGAACACGTTGTATCGTGTACAAGTATAACTTTTACTTCATTACTTTCCTCAATCTTTCACTCTGAGCATCGACTTTTTATCTCTTGGAGGGTGTTCGGAGAAGAAAACTGACAAAGTTGGCATAAATTTTTTATGGATAATATATTTATACGTGTTTTGTGAGTACCCCCAAGACACCCTTATCGGGATGCCATAGGCACATTTACGACTGTCTTCCGAGAATGTATTTATGTATGATATATTATTTTGAACAATGCAGAATTCGGATTTACAATCAGTTATATTATTTTGAGCCGCCTCGTGGCCCAGTGGTTAGTGCAACGGATTCGTGAGTGAAGACTCCCGGGTTCGATTCACGGCACCGGAGTCACTTGGTAGATCTAGCTTAGCAAACTAGATCTTAAGTACTCATTGCTGTGTGGTGGCCTGGGAAACCATCTCTACTATATTCTCCCGTAAAGGCCAAGGTGGCCTGGCCAACCCCTTATAAAGGGACTCCCGTCAATAGGGAAGGCGTCACGATATACAAATATATTATTTTATTCATTTGGGTGTTACCGGTGTAGATGTTTCAAGGAAAGGAGGAGAGAGAAATGTAATTTATAATACCCTATATATTTTGACTCTGCCAGTACCAGTCTTCTAGACACGTCATCATTCTTATAAGGGATACTCCCTCTTCACTAGATATATCCCTAAATATATATATATATATATATATATATATATATATATATATATATATATATATATATATATATATATATATATAATATATATATATATATATATATATATATATATATATATATATATTTAAAAAAAGCATTGATTCTTACTGTTCGTATGTGCAGATACTGAAATATTTTAAGGTAGGATTTGTATACCTAAGGCTGTTGCACTATTAATGTACATTTTTTATATATATATGGGACCCTTTTTTGAGTGTTCGCGAGTCCTTTTATTCCATTTGCCGCCCCATTGTCGTGTTATCTGCGACCGGAAGCAGGGAAATACCTCCCCAAATGCTACCACCACTAACCACCCCCCGAAAAGGGAAAAAATTCAATCGAGCTGCGGCCACCGTATTGATTTTCAAATTTTTCCCCAAAATTGAGTCTTCGATGGCGGTGACAAAAGCCTTTTTCTTGGGGAGAGAAGCATTTCACGGTCGGACGAAGACGATATTTTTGGCGATGGGAATGTAATTAAGTGTTGTTGGTGTGTTGATTGTTCCATTTTATTGCAGACAGGTACCTCGTTTTGATAATTCCCCTTACATATAAAAATATCTCCCCATATATACTAAGCAACGTTATATAACGCCTGCTCCAGCGTATAAAATCAAAAAAATCTGTCTGCTCTTAATTTTTTATGGACTGAGCCACATATTGCATGTATGAAACGTCAAAAAATGTTGATTTTCAATCATTATTTAACATAATAAGTGGGACTTTTTCGGAATAGTAAAATAGTCCTATACCGGCAACTAAGGTAGATTCATCTATTATCTATAACACATTTCATGTCTTTGTTAATAGAATGTATTTAATAGTAAACTGTTATATGTTATAAATAACAATTAAACCTAGTGTCACGTGACATGACTCAGTTCCATAAAGGCTTAAGAGCACACATCATTTTTTTGCACTTAGGATATTATACGTTGGAGCAGGCGATATGATTCTAAATAAAGCCTCGCCGGTGGACATTTGGGGAAAATGCCTTTTAAATGTATGATTTTCGCCGAATTTTTATATCAATATATTCTATTATACATGAAGGGGAGATTCCATTACTTCAATGAAAATACCAAAATCTCGCCCTTTGAATTGATAGGTACCTAAGGCCTCATATATAGTTATAATATATATTGTAGTTACATATCGTACATATAACACCTTCACATTACAAGTAGCAAAACCCAATGCGCCGCAAATATATAATACAAGATAAAGAGTAATAAATATATAAGGAAACTACCTATCATTAAAACAACCCAAGTATATAAACAAAAAATCCACTAAAATGTGAATGATGTATAATACGAATATTTTAGTTTGATATGAAAAAAATCTCTACTTCATAAACATGCAAAATAAAATTAAATAATGCATTGTTCCACGCGTTGTATGACACTCCATTTATTTTGTATGAAGAGTGACTAGATTCTCCATTACCACTAACGTCAACACTGTTTAAACCGAATAATAATACCAAAAATTAGCTTGTCACATAAAACATACATAAAATATTGAATCACTTTATTTATACATATATTATGCGAATGGGTGTCAATATAAAAAATATATATTTTCAGGTGGGGGATATATAATTAAAGAATAGTCTGTTGTTAAGTTATGTGATATTTTGTATGGTGTTATATTTTGGTGACACGATGACAGGTCCATTACCGGAAAATAGCGGGAAGCTGTGGTCGGAAAAGGGGCGGTGCAGGAAATACTGGACAACCAACCCTCAACCCTTATACGTATCATATTTTGCATCATATATTCGTATGGATTTTATAAAAAAAAGAGTTATTAATAATGATTGCCATGCATTTAATATTATATTCGAAGTCTGTACATTTGCAGTATCATATATTTTTTAATAGAAATTATAAATATGTTCTCGAATCTAAAGGAAATGATTAAATATTTTTTAATATTAGGAGAAAAAAGATCTGTGGAATACATGTGGAACTTTTTTGAAGAGGGTTTTTTTAGACACAACAACGTGTTAATTAATTGTCTGTCGGTGAGCTTAACTATTACTATTTACACAGGTCATCGACTTAATAATCAGTATTTACCTCACAATACAGGAAATCAGAGTAAACCTGGATCAAGACGATCGATTGGGATTTTATTAATATTATTCCCGATCTCCCAATCATAAAAACCGATCGAATCAATTAAAAAAAAATGACTTGAGTAGGATTTGAGCCACGCGTCTTATCCTCTGAGCTATTACGCTGTTCTATTAATATAAAAATATGATTAATAAATATATGTAACAAGTGCAGTATCCAATACTGAAAAACAGGTTTTTACGAAATATAATATTATTACACCTCTTCATTGAAAGAAATGCAGATTTAGTCAACGTGTGCAGTTTCATTAATTACTCAGCGACATGATCATCATCACCATCACAAATGGCAGGTGTGTGTATTTATGGTACAAGTAAAAATTCCCCACAGGCCGACAGCTGCGACAGTGCAGCAAAGGGGGCGGATTCCCCCGCTCTGGGGCTACGGTCCCTTATCGTCACTTTCTGCCTGAACGCGTCCGTTACACCATCACCTCCCCCCTAAAACCACCCTCTAGAGGAACCTGGCTTCCAAGTCCTCCACCCTCCTCACTGTATCAAGATTATTACTTGTGATGATTTAGAAATTACGGCGTCGCCAAAACACGACTCCTCCTACTCGCACCGGAGTAAATATTAAATATAATTTAATTCTCACGAAACTGGAGATGATCCGTTGCTCACCTGACATCCGTGGCCTAGATCATGAAATATGCAAGTTGGATAACGGTGGTAATCTGATAGTGGGTTATGTTGTTGTTGTTGTTCTTTTAAGTCAGTCCCTTCTCACAGGTATCCTTTATATTGAGTTTCTGCGCATCAACCATCTGCACCCACAGGACACTTTAACATAAAACTCTATACTCTCTATAAAAATATATAATAATACCTCATATTATTAACATATCATACTATCAATATAACGATGGTCAAGAGTACAAAAGTAATACTTTCACTTGTTTTAAGAAAATATATTTATTTATTCATTAGATATTTTTTATAAAGCCAGTTTCTTCAAGTCGTGTTAAATCGCATGCTACGTGTCATATACAAATATCCCGTTTCTTCAGCGCCTGTCAAAGCTATAGCCGAGCGGTTCCGATGTTTGTATCGGAAGCATTCAAGAGAACTTGCATACAGGCGACTCGAGCCGAAGCGACGCGTTCGGCTCGAAACTGGAATGGAGGGTATAGCATGAGACTTTAAAAAACACCTGGATATCGGCGGGCTGGATTTTGACAGCTGGTAGCACAAGCTAAATCTTGAAGAAACGCGTTTGGCTCGTAAATCGCTGAGTGACACCAGCTCGAGATTTAACACCAGTTGAAGAAACCGGGCCATAATGAATCACATAACCGACAAAACGCGGACTTATATTGGGTGCATCAGTAATTGACACCCTTAAGGAAATTTTTGACTTTGACTCTTCATTAGATATTTAGAATTAATCGAAAAACCCCAAATATTTTTCATATGGAACCTATATTTCCTTGTTATTCAATGTAATCAAAAAGCAGACGCGATTATAAACGTTTTACTATTTTTTTATTAAAATAAAAAAAAAAACATTTAAATTTATCCTCTAATTGACATGCGTCACCAATACTTGACAAAACAAGTTAGAATACGATAGTGGCAAAATATGAGTTAAACTATCTATTATCAAAGGATGTTTTTAAAATATGCACACAATCGACAATCCAATACCAGCGTAATAGCTCAGGGGATAAGAAGCGTGGCAACAAATACTGTGGTCATGGGTTCAAATCCCACTCAAGTCAAGATATTTTTAATTGAACGATTATTACGACTGGGAGATCGGGAATAATATTAATAAAATCCCGATCGATCGTCTTGATCCAGGTTTACTCTGATTTCCTGTATTGTAAGGTAAATAATTAAGTCGGTGACCTGTGTAACTAGTAATAGTTAAGATCACCGACAGACAATTAACACGTTATGTCAAAAAAAAGCCTCTGAAAAAAGCTCCATCAGAGATGTAGGTTGTCTGGTATTCCAGACGACTGTTTTCTCTTAATAATAATTTAAAAAATCCTTATTATAACCATTTAAAGTGTTTACGGTGTCAAAGACTGGTGCACCCACTATAATATATATTACCTTATATATTTGTGTAGCATATTTTTTTATATATTTAAATAAACAATTTTCTAATGTGATCCAACGGTCTTTAGTGAATAAATAATTAGGTTACATTATACACACGGTATTATTATAATTGCAATCTTTTTTCCACATATGTGAATGTGCACAACCACAATAATGTATAAAATGTGCGTATTCGTTGAAATAATAAATAAACAACGGACAATTCCCTTTTGTTACAGGAAGTTCACTGCGTCGATTCTCTGTCAGATGCAAAATGCGATATTTTCCACATTGATAACATATTTTCCCCATTGGATACGCCTACGATAATAACTACTTCACTTTATATTGTATTAAATACATATTCATAGTGCCTTATCGAGTGACGTTCATCTGATGGCGTCGCGGATGGCTTGAAATGTATTAGCATAATCATTTCACATCACCTACCATTTAGTTATATTACCAAAACTTATGTACAATTAATTAAATATGCCCTTCTTACGGTATTGACTGTAAGTGTCTATTTAAAATGTGTATAACTGAACTGAGATATCGGGAATTACATTGATATAATCGATTACCTCAACTCATATTTGCGTACTCTGATTTTCTGTAATGTAAGGCGAATATTAAAGCCCAGTTATTCCATGCTTAGTAAAATTAACGTGTCATAATAAAAGTTACCGAGGTGACGTTATTATCGAATTAATGATGGCATTTGTGCATTATTAAATAGATTTATCGTTGAATAGGTTCGGTTGGATTAGTAAAAAAAACTATCCAAAGCAATTTATATTAAAGCCGCATTTATAATATTGTATAATTAATATGCGGAAACAGAAATATGTAAAGCTTCAGAATTTAGATTTTTGTATAAATACACGTTTCACAAATAACTTCAATATATTTACCAAGATGAGTAATTTAACAGTTTGAGGTTTTTAAATTCCGTAAAATATTAGCTAATCAATCAAATTATATTTTTCTATGCTTTACGATTGCCTATATTAAGGCGCATTAGTAAATTTCGTTAGTTTTTCCCAGCGATATTATAAAATCAGACTAAAATCCACTTATTCTTAATCCCAATCGAAGTAAAAAAAACTTTACTCTACCTTTTCTTATTAAATGGATATATTCAAATGTATAATGTATAAATGCACTAATGCAGTAGTTTTAAATATTTAATCATAATTAATATATATCTAAAATCTCAAAACGATTTTTTATTGATAAATATACTTAAGTAATTTCAAAATAATTTTAGAAATATTTAATAACGCATAATATACAAATGAAAAATCTCAAAAAAACAAAATTTTATTGGGAGACTCGCTTTTTAAATATTGTGATTAGTGTTGTCATCATATGAAAACCGTATAAAATTATTTTAATTATAATTTACTTTGAAAATTCAAACTTCTTTCGAATGAAAAAACAAACAACTAATTACATTCGTATTAAAAAAAAATCTAGCATCTAAAAATATTCAAAATATGTTTAGAGGTATTTAATTTGATAATGCATAATAATTACACATTTTTATAATTGATCTTTAAAATCAAAAAATTCTTCTAATAGATAAAAAAAACACTTTAAAGCAAAAATAAAATCAAAGCTCAAAATATAACTGTCTTATAAAATGTATAAAAAAACATTAACAAATTGAAAATTTCAATTAAAATTAGTTTGTACATAACTGTGTAGTTTCAAGATGGCGGTTTCTAATCACGTAATGGCCGCCAATGTGAAATTTAAACGCGACCTGGCGTGGAAATATTGCAGTTTAGCAGAGCTCTACCCTTAGATAAGGGTAAAACTCATAAAACACTACCCCTCTCTGTAGATGGCGGTCGCAGATATTAACAATTTTTATGACCACCTTTTAAAAGAAAATGCTTTTATTATTAAAGTCTCATTTGTTTCAGCGAACGACCTAGAAGCACTAAATTCAGACGAAACGGGATCGGGAGACAACAGTAATGCTGGTTCAAGTGCTGGAGCTGATGATGACCAGGCTAGATTGAGGCTAAAGAGAAAACTGCAGAGAAACAGGACGTCCTTTACAAATGACCAAATTGATAGTTTAGAAAGAGGTAAGGAAAAACATTGATTTCATACAAACAAGCCATATCTAAACATTATTCCTATTTTCAGAATTTGAAAGAACCCATTATCCCGATGTTTTCGCTAGAGAGAGATTAGCCCTGAAAATAGGACTGCCTGAAGCTAGAATACAGGTATTTATATCATAATAAAAATCACTACTATTCTAATATATGAGTATATATCATTATTTCTAAAGCCCACAAATTAATGAATTCAATCACATTTTTCTTGTTATAATATTTTTTTACCATCCATGCCGATAAATATATTTAACCAAGTATTTCACTTTAAATATATAATTAAAAAAGTGTATTTTCTAATATTTACTATTAGGGTTAAAGCAACTTTTGTAAATGGCAAATACAATATTTTAATATTTGAAAAAAAAAATTTTGATTTTATTATAAAAAAATTAAAGTATCTCTAATGTAAGTTTACCTTATAATATTATATAAGAGACAGACCAAATTTCTATTAAAGATTTTCATTGAAAATTACATTAAAGGCATTTATGCAAAAATGTTGTAGTAAAAATTATAATTCAGTGAATAAATGCAGAAAATATAATAAAACGAGACTGATTATTAAATTTTACAATTTTTATACAGAACAAACAACGATTTATAAATTGTATCGAATATGTATAATTTCCGTTTGTTATAAAAAATTTTTAATAATAAGGTGACATATATATGTACATATATAAAAAGTGTGGACAAAAACGTCGAGATAGAAAATCCGCCGTCGGCAACATAAAATATTTGATATTCATTTAATTGAACCTTGTGAATATTTGGCGCGTTATATTATTTATAAATAAAATCAGATTTTAAATATTATAAATAATTAATAATAATGTATGTGAAAGGTGTTAGTTTGTGAAATAGCAAATCAGTTTAGAAGTGGTTGTAGGTGGTCATACACTTCATTAGATGCCTAATCGATGTGTTCGAAGCGCATTTGCTACCATCTCAGTACGCTTTTTGACACCTTTTTACACACGCACTTAAACACCTTAATATACTATTTGATTCTACTTTATTATTTCATAAAAAAAAACGCGGAAATTGATATCTTTTTCATATGAATGGTAGGAAATGTTACGCCATTGACGCAACGCATCAAATGCACATACGCCAAGAATGCGAAAGGCTGCAAAGATTTTTTTTTCAATCAATGACCACTTTAAATTATGGGTAACTAAATAAGTAACTTTCTGGCTGTATCATGAATATATTTTAATTGAAATTAAATAAGCAATTAATAAACAAATCTTGCGGTGAATGTGAAAAAAGCTCCTGCGTGGGTTACTATCTTGTGTGTATGGAGCAATCCCATAGTCTACCTAAGAAAATAGATCGTTTTACCCTTTGGCAAATATAATATTCAAATATATATGGCAATAATTTATCCACTGGTGAAAATTATAGTTATTCATATGAGGAACAATGTACGGAAGAGAAATTTCTAACAAGGGTCTACGATAATGAACGAAAACTGAGTTCAGATAAAAGTTCGATAAAGGCTCGATAAATTGATATGACAAGAATAAGAAAGATTTAAGAAAGATTTACACGTTGAGTCTCTTAACACATGTGTTGATCTCAAATAGTCCCATATCGACGGACTCTACTGAGAGTATTATGAGTGGAGATATTACATTTCCAACTTTTTGTCATATTGTTATTTAATTAATTATTGCGCACATTCTGTCAAAAAATCACGATTCTACTCCTTTAATTGAGAAAGATAGGTTATTTTATGCATTATATTACATATCGCATTGCATATAAATAATTCGTGTCATTTTGTTTATCCCATGTATTGTTGCACTCTTCTCTCCTATTCGATAAAGGCATAAGTGTGTCTCCCTCACTCAACACATTTCTAGTGACTGAGTGTGGCTGTGACAATACTTTGGCGATTAAAACCCAATAATATTTTAAACATGTTAAAGAAGTAGTGTTTGGTAAAAAGTGAGCCTAGATGTATTTGAGTGTATGTTTGAGTCCATATGACATGTAGTAACAATGCAATTACCCATTTTACTCTAAAATATAACTGAAGATATGAAGATGTTTACAGTATAATGTTTGCCAGGTAACTCATGTTTTTGGCCACTTGAACTAACCAAGCATTTAGCCACTCATGCGATACCTTATGTTTATATCTATGGCATTCAATTTGCTTATATTATAAGCAAACTACACTTTTGTCTCTTAAAATGTCATTTGTGTTCTGTAACAGTAAGTGTGTTTATTTATATTTATAGACATGGTCACACCGCAATATCTAACGATAACACCAATCACAACCGTTTATGTTTCAACTCTATGCATGTTTAAAATTTGACGTTTGGTATAACATGAAAAAAAAAATACACGGGATTCAAATGTCGATTTTTAAGTATTAAATTATTATAACAGCACATTGTCGTTGCAGGTGTGGTTTTCTAATAGAAGGGCAAAATGGCGGAGAGAAGAGAAAATGCGCAGTCAGCGAAGAAATGGCGGTGGAGCTGGTGGAGGAAGTGGTCCTAACGTAGCCGAGGGCGGAGGAGCAGCTGTGGCGCCTTCTGGTCCTGGATCCCCAGCCAGAGCATCCTTAGCTCCACCTCCTCCATATCATCCTCACCACACACCTCACCACCACATGTATGCTCCACCACCACCTCTGCCAATAACTGACTCCTACAGGTATTTTCATAATTAAACAATATTGCAATTGGTGGTATAATTATTTTATATTTCCTTAGTGAGCTAGAGACAGCTTTCCTCCGAGGACCGATGGGAGGTATGAGTGGTTTTGGAGACTCATGTGTTAGAGAGACTTCACCTGGTGGAGGAGCTAATACAACCGATGGGGCTTACTTGACCAGCGGTGGAGGTTCTGTCGGTGGTTATTGTAGTGCAAGAGGTCCAGTATCTGCATCATATGAACATTTGAGTTATGGTCCTCCTCCTCGTTCAGCTTGTAGTCCCATCCATCAAGGATATCACCATCATCATGTCAACGGCCACCATCAATTCTCTACCAACGGATCATCATCTGCAGGTAAACCAACACTGTCTTCAACTACAAACTGCATTTATTTAAATCAATAATGAGATTCCATCCAGATGTTAAAGACTAATTCATAATTTAATTTCAGAATTCACCGGATTAATATCACCTGGTGTATCGGTACCGATAGCGGTTCCAGGACAAGGCCCCGACATGACCCAGCAGTATTGGTCTCGACTTCAGTGACCGTGGCCCTGGCAGTAATTGAGTTATCAAAAGTATCTTCTAAACTGTTTCAGATGCTGCACATTTACTGTTTCACAAAATAAGCACAAAAATCTCTTGATGGTTATCGTTTGTTTGAAGTTTTTTAGTATTAAAACATGGATTGCAATAATTCTTATCAAAATAAGTAATTTAGATATTCGATGGTTGTGTATTGTTAGAAACTTATTGTGTCTCTCCGATCCCATGAATTATTTATATTGAATCATATAAACCCTTTTATAACAATATTGAGTGTATTATCAGAGTAAAATTGATGTCAGTTTTTGAATTATATTAATCTGATTTTTTTAATCACTTGCTTATCATAATTGCACAAATCACAAGAGCAATGTAAATATTTTTTTTAAATATAAGTATTATCTTCTGATAGAAAACATATCAATACTGTAAAAAATGTATCCATAAGTCAAATGAGTGTAGAGAATAATTCTAAATAATTATGTATTATTATTAATCATCAGTTTTTAATCTTAATTGTGAAGAAAAATGATTTATCATCATTTACAATCTTAGGCATTAATGTGTAAATAACAATTATATACATTTAATTTCCCTAAAAGGTTTAAGATGGAGTGATTAATTTTGAATTTGTATTTAATTTGAAAAAAAAATAATTTCAAAAGTTCAATTTTGTAAATAATGCCAAAGAGAGCAAGCACAGTGCAAATTAAGAAAATAATGAAATTTTTATGACCAGAAAAAATGTTTGTAGTATTTCAATTCCCCCATCATACACACTTATTTAATTATTAAACTTTAAATGGGAGAATTTTAAAGAAATAGGATTTTCTAAATTGTTTATAATCATAAAAAAGCGATTGTATAAAATATAATCACTACATACCTTGATTGTCATTAAAATCTTCCTCTAACCTTCATTCTAAAAACTTTTGTGTGAAATAATGTGATTTGCTGTTTTAAAATAAGGAATATTAAAAATCTAAATTAGGATTAAGAAATGTGATGTAAACATATTTCTAAGATTAGGAAAATCTTCATAATCATAAATTTATTGGACAAATTTCAATAAAAAATTATGTTTTACAACAAAAATTGTCTTTTTTTTAATTAGGTCTTTCCACAATAAAATATGACTAGTTTCATCCAATTTAAAAATAACAGTAGTCAATCAATTTCAAATTTAATTTTTTTGTTTTAATCATTAATGCCCTGCCGAAAAGATAATTTAAAATATTCTTAAAAAGTGGGTTCTGGGTTCAAATGCACATTTCTAAAACAGACATTGTTTCAATGCTTATTATTAGTTAATTAAATCGACTAATTTTCTATGTATATTTTATGACTCAATAATTTTAATACAAATAAAAGAAACAATACCTGAATGTTGGAATTTGTTTCATAAATTAATGTTCCAAACTGGATAAAAAAAAAATAAAAAAACCTATTATAAAAATAATTTATTAAAAATTCATATCAAAGTAAATTTAATGAATAAATTTTCATGTAACAATTTTATGATACAATTAGCATAATAATAAATCCAAATATTGGACAATCTTGATTCCAAGTAATAATACTTATTATTGATTATAATAGATTTTTTTTTAAATTTTCAATAGACTCATTTGCTATCTATAACTGATAAATCATTCCTAAATAATTTTCTTTTGCATTCGCCGTTTGATAAATCATTTGAAATATCAAACTTCCTTTTTGACTGTCTTATTTCTTCGAGAGACAAAACTCGAAAGTCTTTGGACTCTTCTACAATTAGTGTGTTTGGTAACTTTTTACATTTGCTATATAACTCTTCCAATGATAAATTTTCATAATTAGATGGCAACTTCCTTTGCTGTACTTTAGTACTATCGTTCGAGTTTGTCGAGAATGAATCAATATCATGGCAAAAATCATAGAATTCTGCCATTTCATTTTGGATTTGGTTTAACTGTTTTAGCTCTTGATGTAATCTGCCATCTTTGGAATGTGCCAATAAATCAACAACACGAGATTTAATCGGAGTCGTACCAGCTATACTTTCATTATCAGATTCTAAAACAAACAATTAAATGTTACATTATTATTTGCGACGATCAATACTAAAAAAACCTAATAACTATTTTGACGTACTGGTACGGTTTAATATATTTCAGGTTTATCGTAGAACAAATATAAACAAACTAAGTAAGTAAATTGAGAATGATCTGGAATAATATTATGATGCCTTGATTTCTATAATTATTTTCTTCTTGAATCCTTTTAAGTAATATTCATCATCGATGCGGGATAGATAAAAAAAAATATAAATCATTGAAGAACAGGATTTGGTAAAGAAATAATTACAAAAACCGTGTGAAAAATCTTGTTGTTTATTAATTTTCACTTGTATAAATAATGTTCAAACTAAACAAAAGTCGGCGATTAATCAAATGTATTATGATATATGTATGTATTTTATAATCCAAGGCAAACAAAAACCACCATAACACAAAACAAGATAAATAAACTTAACCATCTCTCTAATTACAATAATATAATAATGCACAACAATTCAAATCAGTGTTACAAGTAAACTTACTATCAATAAGCAAAAATCATGTCATGGATCCAAAATAACATACAAATAGGCATTTTGGTTTGATTGTGTCGATTATCCCGTTTCTCAAGGTTGCATATATTGATTATATTATATATGCGCATTATAAATATGTACTTAATATGCAATTAACTTTTGCAAGTATATAAATATTTTTATTGTTTTTAATCACATACACATAAATGTATAAAAAAAACTTATCTGCGCTAGTAATTACTTTCTCTTTGAAACAAATAATAAATCGATATTTGAAATATCAAAAACATTGAATTTTTTTTTATTCTCATCGAATGAAAATTAAATATTCACTAAATATACAAACAAATAAAAAAAATGTTTTCATCAGTCTCCATAGAAAAAAAACAGTCAAATGTTTTTTGTATCAGTTACAACAATCTAGAATTGAATGTTTCTGTCTAGAAATTGTTCAAATACATTAATATTAAAACAAATAGATATTTTCACACCCAATGCCGTGTCCACATATAATAGTAGAGCGTCACACTATTTCTAATACAATGACATGTGTTCGATGATACTTTTTGGCATTTATGAACCACAAAATACCTTTTTTTAAATCATATTTCTCCGAAATAATGTCAAATATTGACCATAAAACTACAACGATCATGAAATATACACATCGTTATATATATCTCTACTATTATACTGTGTGGACGAGCCTTAATATAAAAAAAAAACAAATAATATATTAACAAAACTCTATAAATTATAATTTCCCATTTAATGTGAGTTTTTAAAAGTGGAGAGAATACAGCGTAAAATCATTTGATTTGTACATAGAAGGCACATATAAAACAATCTAATTTTACCTTCAATAACACATTGATTGCATTTATATAAAAATCGCAGCAGTGTTTAAATCTCACAGTGATATTGAGAAAGTCAACCAGACATATGAAAATACGTTTTTTTTTAATATACCTACCAGAACAACTTACAATAAAAATGCTTTAAATAAATCATTTAAACATGAACAACTGAAAAGAAGTACATATAATATTATGTATGGTTTATATAAGTTAATAACATAAATATTAGGTTTACAACTATTATTCATAACATTTAAACAGACCAATAAGGGAAAGAAAAAACCATATTACAACCTTACTGATGATCAATATTGCAGTACAAATATTATTACCGAGTGCTTTCTAAGATAAGTGTTTTCGAAAGTGGATTCTTTGGTATTGATATTTTTTTTAACCATTTGATTCCGATATGAATATCATTTCAATTATTGATATACATTTTAAATAAATCATATGATGATTAAAGTAAGCTATTTGTAATACTTTGACAAGCTCATATTATACTTTAAAGCATCTCAAAAAGCCTAATACTTTTAATAATTTTGATTTGGCTCTAATTGATATATTATATATTGAATAAATAAAAATTACATTATAAATGTTTTTTTTTTTTCAAAAACTACCACCACATTGTATAGTTTTAATTTATATATATATTAAAAATATTTATTATTTTTAATTTCCATGTTGAATTTGAGTTTTTTTATAAATACGTTTCAAATTCTAAAACATGTGGAATTTTATGTCTAGAAAGCAAATTTATTATAAAATTCACATATCTAAAGGCATTTTATTTGACACCTAACCATACATTTCTTTTGTAATTTGATGACAAAAGAAGCCGCAACTGTATTCGTGCTAATTAAATGGCAATTGTGTTTTTTTTAATTTTTTTTTTCAAATGTTGATCCGTTAAGTTGATAGAGAATGTGTTTTGATATTATAGGGGCGTCAGTATAATATAAGTTATTAGGAATCCTTTCAGATACTGTTGAAAGGGATGACCATCAATAAAAACGCATACCTTCAGCAAAATTTACTACTAGTGGGTCAGCATTTTGAGGCAGGCTGGCGTATGGAGGTGCGATTGAATTAGCTGTCATATTTGTAGGCACGACATTTTGTAGTGTATCCCCTTCCTTTGTAACTATAATAAATAAATAATTTGAATATGATAATAGAAATAAATAAATATATAGAACCAAATACACTTTAAATATTTATCAAATGTAAATTACCTCCGCCTTGCCAACCTTTCCAAGTGGGTGCTTGTTTAATGACTTCTGTGTCGTTTGTAAATTGAGTAGGCTGTCCAGGTTGCTGTTGAAAAAATGAATTTTAAACATTGATTTATTAATACTACTTAATAAAATATTATTTATAAATAAAACTAGAAATTTTAATGTTTTTCCTGATTATTTAGTATTGAACAAAAATGATCCAAAAAATATTATTATTACATTTTTAACCAAGAACTGAAGAATGTATGTAATAATACCTGAGGAGGTAAATTTTGTCCAGCAGTCGTAATATCTCCACAGGCAGCTGGGTCAACATGTCTAAATGAGCAATGCTTTTTTCTACAACCACCAGGTTGTTTTTCCCAATAGCAAGGAATTTGTTTTCGATTTTTCTACAATTAAATAAAATGTAATTAATTACACAAATCGTTGGTCCACAAGAATTTGTTATAAAATAATATACATGTTTTAATATCCAAAAATTATCAGATGATACATTTCTTTTTACATTTAACATTATTTAAAAAATAAATAAACCATATGAGGAAAAACGAGATTGGGTCTACAGTGGTACCTCGACATACGAGTTTAATTCGTACCGCAACTTTGCTCGTAACTCGAATCAAATTTTCCCATACAAACTGCCATTAATCCGCTCCAGCCCCCAAAAAGTCCTAGCAAAAAAATGTTTTTTTAAACGTACCACGTGTTTTTGAATAAAAAAAATGTATTTATAAATAACAAATATGAATTGTACAAAACTAAAACGGGAAAATAAAGAAATAAATTAGAATTATAGTGTTACTTTCGCTTAATTTTTGTCACTGCTTTTCTCTTCAGTGGCCTTTTTCGATAAACTTTTCTCACCTTCACATGTAGGCTGTTTATAAAAAAATGTTTCAGATCCATGGATTTCTCTAGCCGATTGCTCCTATCTCGAGTTTTACTCGTATCTCGAAGAAAAAAATTGCTCGTTCGCGTGCTCGTATCTTGAAAAACTCATATGTCGAAGTACCACTGTATTGTTATTATCAGCTTCATATTTGAATTTCGTTCATTCTTTATAATATTTCTTAAATTTTATATTGACAAAAACATTGGAATTATTTTTTTAAATAATTATCTGTAACCATACCTTTAATTCCATGTGTCTCAGTTTGCAATTTCTATCAAAACATTGTCCCTGATCCCAATAAAAACATACTGTTTCACATCCTAAGGCAGCAGGTTCATGGCGAAATAGACAACTATCTCCCTGAGAGCATTAAAAATATTGTTAGTTTATGCATTATCAAAAATTTTAATGCTAATAAAATTACTGAACAAACCTTAGTGCACGTGGAGTAGTAATAAAAATAACAATCGTCCATTTTCTTTGGGACTTCCATTTTGTTTACTGAAAAGTTATTATTAAGTTATTGTCCGATTTGTTAAAGCAGTATTATTGGTTTGTGTGCCAAGTGTATTTACAGTTAGTACAAAATACGATCATACACAATTTCTAAAATAACATGTCGTGTCGATTACACAATTTCGGTCAAATGAAACGCATGTTTGAGTAGTCTAGTCGTTGCGAAATAAATATTTATTTAATCGAATGAAGAGGAAGTGTCAACTGCACGCTAGATAACAATATTCATACGGGGGTGTTTGATATTAGCTGAAGTGTCGCCAAGCAGGCAAAGTAGACGTACTTGTGTCTCGTGACGTTATTAGCCGGCTTCAAGACATCTAACTATCAGCTTATGACTACAATGACTAAGATGACTACTGCAGTGACTAGGGGAGGACAAACAGGTGGAAGTACACAACTGGCAGACCAAAATGAAGCTTTATAGTAACCTTAAACGGTGACAGCAGCACACCCTGCACCAACTAACTGCTCGACACTTCGACTAGTGTTACCAGACTACCATACTTTTGTATTACTGATTACCACACTTTTTAATACTTTCACCCAAATAACGAAAGAAACTATTTACAATATAAAATAAAACAATTTCACATATTTTCTCTGCGTTGTATTAATATCGCTTCCTTGTATAGTTGATGTTATACGTAAATACCAGTGGACGCGGTTTTTTAAATTCATCGCAAGGTTTGATTGCTATTGCTTATATGATTTAAAGTAAAATGTAATAATAGTGTAGCCAGATAGTTACTTATCATTATTGTAAGTAGTTATTGATTGAAAAAATATTTTTACAGATCCGAATTTCGATACCAAATTCAAACTGCACATCATTGTAAACAACAAACTTGCAGTGCAAATCCATCCAAATCTGCTATATTCTTTCATATTTGAAAAAATAGAAATAAAAATACAAAATTAATCAGAATAATGTTTAAAATAACTACTTCATTATGAATCGGCATTAGCTTTAGCCAGTATATTTTTCTCAAGAATAAAAACAATCTCATTATAAAAATAATGCTGTTTGATAAATCTAATTATAACTTGTTTTACTTTTGCATTGCATAGAATATTGAAGACTTTTTGAAACTCTAATAAAAAATAAAGCATTTGTTAAAAATTAATTTATTATTATTATATACTGAACTCATATCCTTGGTAATAATGATATGAGACAATCATAAAAATAAGTTAAGGCACCAATGTTTTAGTGATATTTTGATATTAATGCATTTATATGAACAAATGAGGCATAAATAAAAATCTTCCAAATCCACATAAAATCAAGTTAAAGCAGAAAAAAGTACACCCCCTTTGGAATGATAATTTTAAAACATTGGAATGAAGCATAATTAAATGAATTTTATGATAATCAAAAAGATTTGGGAGCTTTTGATTCAGAACGCCTCATATCAAGGTACCTATACATATAATAATTTTACTAACACATTATTGAAAGGCAAGATAATATTCAGAATATAATGAAATGTAAAAATTATAAGCATTGATGAGTTACACAAAAAAACATAAGTAGTAAATCGGAATGTCCTACAGGAGTCAATTCCTTTAAAAACATACCAAAACTTAAATAGTTCATTGAACATCCATAATTGGTTTAATCTACTATTCACTATTATTTTTAATATAAAATGCATACTCCCATAATTTTCGTTATTTTTATCAGAGAGCCTGATATGAGAAAGTTTTATAATTAAATTTACAATTATTTTGACACAGATCATCAGATTCACAAATTATTAATTATTATTAAATTACATATATGCTTGGAGGATTAAGGCAAAGCAAAATAATATTTAAGGAAATATCATAACTTAAACTAATGTTAATATATCTTGAAACAATATAACTTCTGGAGAGTAATAACTTTTAATTAATATTTTGTGCAAATTTAACTAATTGAATTAACATTTACATACATACAAGGCACTTTAAATTACAAAAATACATCAATCAGTGAACATATTATATATTGAACACAATGAATACTCAAAATGGCTTTAGCGAGTCTTTCAAGTTTTAAGCAAAGACTAGCAAAGTACCAAATAATAAAAATGTCTACACATATCAAAATGCAATATTTATAAAAATATTGCCATTAATATTATAAAGCCATATGAATAACTAAGGTAGGTAAATGGGTTATTTTTTTTTTCAACTTTTTTCCAGAAATTTATGATTTCAATATTTTTTTATATAAAGACAAAAATACACAATATTTATTCAGTGTATACAAAAGCATACAAGATTACAAAAATGGGCAGAAAAATGTAACATTAAATATTTAATATACACACAATGATAAATCTTGAAATAATGTAATTTATTTATTATTTCAAAAACTATTTATTTTGAATTTGTAAAAAATTAATTTGAATAACAATATAGAATTTATTTTTAAATCAGCATTATATAAATATTTATATTGATGTCCTTGATATAAGAATAAAATTAGGTTTTTTTTGATACGTACACGCAATCACAATTTGAAATGAGGAATAAAAATACAGTCTTCATTATTGATCCATATAGAAAATTTAGATGAATAAATACTATTTGGTCATGATCAATTTTGCACAGTCTTTATTATATTTATGTATCAGTAGCAATCGGAAGCTTGGTCTGTGGGTCTAGGGGCTAATGAATATGTGCTCGGGGGTCTGAAAAATTATCATTTTTAATTTATAACTTAGCAATTAAAATAAGTTTAATTATAAATACCTTAAACCAGGCTTCCTTGGTATGCCAGACGAAGGTCTTGGCAACCCGCTCGGCCTGGGAATGCGTTGAGATGTGGCGTTTTGGGCTAAAATTTATATATTTTTATGAATAAAATAAATATAATTTACACATATAATAAAATATTAAAAAACAAGTTATTACCGGGAGGATTCGGAATGCGTGATTGTGCTTGTGGTATGTTTATAGATGATTGTCTGGCATTTATTTGTTTATTTGCTTGTATATTCATATTAGATAAAGATGTTCTATTAGGTTGAGGGAGTATCTGAAGTGTTAAATTATTAATATTTTTATTATGTTATTGAACAAGGTACATAAATTAGTTTCCACCATTTTTTTTTAATATGTATAGTGGAAGAGAATTATATTTTTTTATCGAACTGGAATGAAAAATTAGTTAGCCCTTGTGCTCCATCACCATTAATTTTAATATTTATTAAAATAAAATTATACCCAATTAACAGCAACTTCAATAAAAGTTTCAAAGAAAGATTGTCATTAAAATATTATCAGTTTCGAATGTACAGCTTTATATGCACTATGATGAGAATTGGTAAAAAACTAAACAATAACTTATTACAGCAGGTATAATAAAATTTAAGCTGGCTGGTTAGACAACTTTAGTAATTAAAAGTCACAAGAGTATAATATTACAAAAGCTGAAATTGTATTGTACTCACATTTGTAATATTGTGCTTAGCTTTTAGAGGTTGACCGTAACACATATTGTTTTGATTATTGGTTGTTTTATAAGAAGGTTGGACATTGGGCACCTCTCTGCTTGACGGCCTAACAAAATCTCTTCGTTGTGTTATAGTTGCAACTCCATCCTGAGAAAGAATACAATACCGTAAGTATTTTAAACATTAATATATGAAAATAATCTATCATACTTTTGGTAAGAGGGTATAGCTGGCCTGCCTTATTAAAGGAGCAGCATAGAGAGACGGGTTAGAAGCATGTAAACTGTTACGAGATGCTGGCCTTAATGCACCCATACCAAGACCATTTCCAGTCCATCTAGTATGGCCTATAAAATAATTTTAAATCAATACTATTTATTCGAATAAATAACAACATGCATATTGATAATATATATACCAGGAATTTTGTTAAGTTCTTTATGAGAGCTGTATTGTCGTAATTTAGAAGCCGGTAGTCCACTTCTCCTATTCGTCAACTCGTTGTTCGAACCAGAAAACTGTTGACTTCTTTGCAATTCACTTGTTCTACTTAAATTGGCAGACTTCATTGGACTGCAACCCGCTGATTGAATACCTGTATAATATCCTTTAAGAAAAATATTTAATCAATTATGTATTCAACAGTTGTATATCACTCTTGTAATTTTACCATTATCTAAACCGCCAACACTTTTTCTTGCGGGTGATGCATTTTGACTAAGACCCGATTTTCTACCATAAGTCATACGATTTTCTTTAGAATGAATTTCGGGTGCTGAAGATTCTCTCTTAACTGATGATTGATTTCTTGATAATTTAGATGTGTCACCGGTATTCATATTGCGATTTAAATTACTCAAACTAGAACTATTGAGTTTTATAGTTCTATATTGTAACCCTTCTGATAAAGAATCACTTTTGTTACTCGAAGTTGAAGAAGATAGAGAATCTTTTCTGTTGTGAATGGGTGAAATTGCATTTTGATGAAAAAGTATACTAGCTGATCCGGGTTCCTTTATGGGTACTTTACAAACAGGAGTAGAGACCATTTGATACAATCCTAAGATATGAAATAAATATGTGTATAGATATTAGATTTATATGAAAAGTAGCAGATTAATATATAGTTAATTACTTTGTTGTTGTTCATAAGCTCTTTGTTCCAAATCGTGCATATTTAAAGTTAGAACAGGTTCGGTTCGTGGAGGAGTGCAACTAATACTCATCTGATCCAAACTATCATTTGATACACTTTTTTCGATTCTTTCTTCATTCTAAAAATTATATTTTTTTATTTAAAAGTCGATAATTTAAAAAAGAAATAAAGTCATACATATACATATAATAAAAAACATACCATAGTTAAATTTTTAAGGGGAGATAGCCTTTTTTCATCTGTTGGAAGAATTTGAAAAGTTTCATATTCTGAATAATTCTTATCACTTTCAAGAGCATCATATTCTTTTCTATTGCTATCTAGGACATCCGAATCAATATCAACTTGATTTTCAAGTTTCAATTTACTGGTGATAACAGTTGTTAGATTTCTTCCTGGATTCAGTTTTCTGAAATTCCGTCTTGGACTAGCACTATTTTCTTCAGAAACGCTATTCCCATTGACTACGTTATTTTCATCTTGTTGTGAATTATTAATCGGAGAAGATGTTTGATTAGGTAAAAGAAGGCTGGGATCAACATCATTGACAGTTGGTCTTTGTAATGTTCTTTGTAAAGGTTGATATTTAGGAAGTTTGTTGTAAGTGATGTTCAAGCTTTCACGACCTGTATCTTTCAAAAAAGAATCACTCATGCCTTCGTTAAGTAGGAACGAATCTTCTTTTGAGATAGAATTTTGCATTATTTTTTTATCATTGGACAATTTTTGGGCTCTGATAAGTTCAGCTGAAAGACCTCTCAAGTCATCTGTATTGCAGTTTGATTTAAGCATATGAAATTGATCAAAGTTTTCAACAGGCTCGACTTGAAGAAAAGATTTTCGAATATTAAATTTAGACTTTCCATTTAGAAAATTTTCATCTTCAGAATCAAACATAGCATTGAATGTTCCTGAATTGACTAAACTACTATCCATACTTTCTCGTCTATTAAAGAGATTTGAATTTGATAGATTATCACAGTTGATGAGATCCAAATCAATAGAATTCACCATGCTTGGTGGCAATGAGCCGATCAAACTATCGGTATCAGGGAATTGTGATAATATACTTGTATTCATTTCTTTTTCATCCAATATACTGTTTGTCATACTGCCACATATTGAATTTTGAGCAGTTTGATCATCATGAGATTCTCCAATATCTTTTAAAAAAGTGAAAAAATAATTATGATGATATAAGTAAAATAAATGAAATCGTAACATTTCAGTGTTAAAATAATACAATTATTACTTTTTACAGTACTTCTTTGGGATGAAATCGACCCTTGTCTAGAGAATGTCATTGAATTGAAAGCACCCGATCCATCCATTGCTATTGAACTCACCAAACTTGGTGGAGACATATTTGCTAAAGACTCATGCCTATTGATCGTGCTTCCTAAAATTATTCAACAGTAAAAAGTAATTAAAAAAAATCTAATTTTTTTATTTATGTTCTTGTGCGTACCTAAAATCTTATTGAATGTATTATGTAGATTATGAGCTGGTTCTCCCAAGTTTATATTGATCGGTTTAGATGTCGTAAATGTGGAATTTGCCAAATTTTCTTGTTCATTTGAAAACTAAAAAAAAACAAATATTATTTAAGCGAATTACTTAACATTTACTATAGATAAGTAATTAATTCAATTAAGAATATGATTACCAGAGCAAGACCGTAATTAACAATTCAAAAATATGAATTATTTATAATATGTATGTTCACATAATACTGTTTTAAAAATATGTACATATGTTCTATTTGATTTAGAAACTTACATCACTTGACTCCAATGCAAATGTTTCATTGAGTCTGTTTCTATTATCACCAAAATGTCCATTTTCATTTACCTCACTGAATACATCTGACCCTCTGTAATGATGTTTTGTGATTGTGTTTGTATTTATCGATGAACGAGGATTTTTGGATTTCGTGAATGTTTTCATTCCAGAAATGTTGTGACCATTAGGAGTGTGCATCATGGCTTGCAAACTTGGGCGGAAATTTTTTTTGGGACGAGTGTAAGTTCTAGAGTCAAATTTTTGTTTATGTGAATCTAAAAAAAATAATTAAAAATTATACAACCTTAAACTATTTGAAATAGAAAACGGATGAATATCATTACTAAGTGTAATTTGATATAACGTAAGGTAATATGATACACATATTATGTGGATTATTGCCAAGAATCACATCACAATATTATCTATATGTATTTATCTAGTACTTACTATTTTCTGAGCTATCAGAAAAAGACAAATTTTCTTCCAAATTGACATTTTCTTTATATTGTTCGAGTTCTTCTCGCCATTTTTCTATATTCAAACTTTCTGTTGAGTTTGCAGGAGATAGAAGCCTGTAATCATATAATATTACTTAATACAAAAATACCTTAAAGTCTATTAATTATGGATTGGCTTAATTTAATAGGGGTGGCTGACACTGGGGATATATCGAGTAGTGGTTTTCTAGACTATCGTGATTTTTTATAAATTATACTGGTACGATTTGATGTTAAATGTTGAAATTTAAAAATAATAAATATCTTAATTGAATACAAAAAATATAATTGGTGAATATACAAAAAAATCCTTGGTAGTAAGCTATTTATTTGATCAATACAGAATTGTTATTGAAATGTGTATTCTTATATTAGCTTTATGTAGTATTGAATTTAAAAGTGGAAAATGATAACTAAAAAATTGGCAATAGAAAATAAGCAATTGAGTAACCATGTCTGGTCTCCGTCAAGATCCAGATGTTGCAGATCTATTAGTTCCAACTCCGACTCCGAATCTGTGTCACAGTACTCGTCCTCCATGACTGCAGCGATGACCAACCAGTGATTGTCCTCGTCCACTTTCTATCAGGAAATAACTGACTATATTGGGATTGCTGTCACTGCTTGTCACTACTGTTGCTCCTCGCCTCACTGGCAACATTCCATATTATTATTCACCATCCAAAATAACCGTTATCTTTTTATAAATAAAAAAAGTGAGTAAAAAATGTAGATTGCTAATATAAAAGGTATTATGAATTGCCAAATGCCAGCGAGTTCTTATAAAATGGAATACTACTTGATGTAATTTATAATTTTTTTGTGAAAACTTTTAAAAAATGTGACACGTTTTGTAAAATTATATTTTCATAAATTAAATCAAAATGTGTGAGTTATTCAAGGAGTAAAATATTTATTCGAAAATATAATTAATGATGGGTATATATGAATGCAAAAATAGCTAGGTTGGCGGTTGTTGTGCCTTGTGTCAAAAGAAGTGAGGCGCCGTGACAGCGAGATGCGCTAGCCAGGCTATAATAACACTAGTAATTAGAATAACTGACATTGTTGTTTTATTATTATTACATGAAATAATAATAATTAGTAGACAATGCCGCCAACAGTGCAGAGTGGAACAGTGACGGTGTCAGTGCCGCCAATAGCAGGATCAGCAGTGGCGGGCTCGGCCACTCCATCATCAGGAACCCCGGCAGGAGTAGCTGGCAACACTGCGGCTCCAGGAGTTGTCCACCAGCGGCCGCCCACCGAGAGAAGGTTATACCAGATCTTTATATAATGTTTTCACTAAATAGATGCGACATGTATCATTTTCAAATAATTACACAATGATAACGCTTATGCATTTTGTCCTTATTCACAGGTCCGAATTAATATGTAGTGTGAAATACTGTAATACTTTGCCGGACATTCCCTTTGATCTAAAATTCATAAACTATCCTTTCGAATCAAATCGATTCACACAGTACAACCCGACATCTCTCGAAAGAAACTATCGCTATGAAGTCCTGACGGAACATGACCTTGGGGTGAACATTGACCTCATCAATAGAGATATCTATCATTGCGATGGACATCAACAGTTAGATCCGGCTGATGAAAAGTTACTAGAAGAAGATGTTCTAACTCCTCAGGATTCCAAAAGATCTAGGCATCATGCCAAAAGTGTGTCTTGGCTTAGAAGATCTGAATACATTTCTACTGAGCAAACGAGATTTCAACCTCAAACTATGGAAAAGGTTATTATTGAATCATTTTAAATTATGTTTTTTTTACTTAATCCCATAATTAATTACTGTTGATTTATAGGTTGAAGCAAAAGTGGGATACAATGTTAAAAAGAGTCTTGGTGAAGAAACTTTGTACATGGATCGTGATAGTCAAATGAAAGCTATTGAACAAACATTTGAAGATGCCAAGAAAACAATTGACAAACATTATAGTAAGCCAGGGGTTGTTCCAGTGGAGATTTTACCAGTTTTTCCAGATTTCACTACCTGGAAATATCCATGTGCTCAAGTTATTTTCGATTCTGATCCAGCACCTCAAGATAAGACTATCGCTGCTCAAATTGAACAGATGTCTCAAGCCATGATTAGGTTAATATATCATCCCACACATTTACATTTTTCCATATGCTTTGCTAAATGTTTATAATGCAAATGTTTCAGAGGTGTGATGGATGAAAGTGGTGAACAGTTTGTTGCATATTTCTTACCGACAGATGAAACTCTTGCTCAAAGACGTAAAGATGTCACTGAAGGTATTCCATATAATGATGAAGAACAATATGAATACAAAATGGCAAGAGAATATAACTGGAATGTCAAAAGTAAAGCATCTAAGGGATACGAAGAAAATTATTTCTTGGTAACTACCATGATGATTTAATTTTTGTGTGCGAGTGAACAATTACAAATGATATTTTTTCATAGGTTCACCGTGATGGTTGTATTTATTATAATGAACTGGAAACTAGAGTGAGGCTCAGCAAGAGACGACAGAGGGTTGGTGCCGTTGGTGGTCCAGGAGGTCCAGGTGGTACAAGATTAGTAGTAAGGCATCGACCTCTATCTTTGCCGGAACATAAAATGCAAAGACTTCGTGAGAAACAACTGGAGCCTCCACAAGAAGTATAACTTATTTTTTTAAATGATTTCATGTTTTAGAAAATAACAATTACATACATATATTTTACTGTAGGAAGAGGAAGAAGAAGAACAAGAAGAAGAGGAACCAATGGATACAAATGAAAAAGAGTAAGTATTTTTGTGAAGAAATATGTAGTGTGAAGTGTTTCACTCATATCAAATTATATTAGAAGTAGATCAGGATCACAATCACCGGTATCTGGAAAAGGATCACCAAGTGGATCTAGAGCTGCATCTCGCTCTAGATCTCCATCTGAAGCTGGATCTGCTAAAAGTTCTAGACAACCTTCACGTAACGGAACACCAAACGGTTCTCGTGCTGGTTCAGGATCCCGCAAAGGATCTCGTTCTCCGCGTAAACTACGCTCAGTATCTCGTTCTCCATCCAGGTCGAATTCAGGATCCCGGTCTGGTTCAAGATCTCGATCTGGTTCTCCAACAGGGTCTCATACTAGTTCACGGAAATCACGCTCTCGTTCCCGATCTAAGTCAAGGAGCGGATCAGAAAGATCTAGAAGTGGAAGCCCTGCTAGATCTGGAAGTGGATCGCCACAGGTTATTAATTTATTATTTAATACGATGTCAACAATTCATATATGTACATATCTAATTTGATTTAATATTTCATTTCAGGGTTCAAACAAAGGCTCTAGAAGTGGATCAGCATCTTCAAGGTCATCTGCTCATAGTGAGTCAGATTCTGAATAAATAAATTCTAATATGTGTAGTTTTTTTAAACATAAAATCTTCAGATAAAAATCCATATAACATATGTATTTGTAACTGTTTTTGACTGTAATATATTTTTCATGTTTCTTTCTATGTTCATATTATTACTCCAAAGCATAAACTTTCATGTAAAGATAGATATGCACTTGTACAGAGTTTTCAAATAAATTGCTTATTTCTGAAAACCATTATTCAAGTTTTTAATGAAAAATACCTACTTATAGGATAATATAATAAAAAAATAAAACTTCATTTGTCTGTTTGTAAATAAGAACAAAATGTATTTGTAAAATAATAAATATGTATACTTGAAACATTTAGATGCTGAACAAATTATTGATAAAAGTGATAAATTTCTAATCACAAAGGGTAAACAGTCTATAAATATTTAATTAACATATTAAAAGTGTAAATAATATAAAATGTATGGCCACATCTATCACATTAAATGTCCATCATCATCAATTTATAAAAAGATGAACACAAAGCTACTTATATACATTCATATTGATATAATTATGTATATGCTTGATTATAATACAAATACATACATATTTGTATGTTGAAGACGCAGTAATTTACTATAGTCATTAATACATTGTAACTATACATACGTGTATGTATTTTATTACATAAAAAACAGTTTGTATGAAACATAGAGAGAATAATTTTAGATATGAATAGTTTACATCAATTGTATTTTCAACTCATATATAAAAATATGTATAATATATCTACATATACATAATGTACCTACATGTTTCTTTGATTCCTTATAAGTTAAAATCATAAATTTGTATTTATTCCTTTTAAATAAGATCAGTCTTTGACAAAAACATAAATAGAAAAAACTACTTACTATAGGTGCATTGATTTGAAAAAAAATTAAGCAACACAGTGGAAGTACTTTTGAGCATTTTGGTTTTCAATTACATATTTACATATTTGGATTTATGAGGAATGTATAATAAAATTAACAGCACTTTTTATCATTAAGAGATTCACTACTTTTTAACAAAATAATATTTTTTCTTGATGAAGATTTTGGTATATTTCTTGGCCTTTTATCATCAATGGATGCAACTCGAAATGGTAACTGGCTGTGAAGTTTATGAGCAAGGGTCATGAATATTGCATTGACATTTTCACTTTCAGATTCCAAGTAAGCTGAAGTCTCAAACAGCTGAAAGAAAAACAATTCCATAATTTTGCACATAAAAATCTTTTTAGAAGGTAATAATAATAAAGACAAATCATACTGGCATTCCATGGTAGTCGGCAATTCTTTGAGCTGTGAATGTACTAACTCCTTTTTCATTTATCCGATCACATTTAGTACCCACTAAAACTCTAGGTATTGATTCGCCCAAACCATGATCAGCGCACTCTTTTAACCAACCTTCAACAGACTAAATAAAACATACATACAATCAAATGTTTTATTAAAACAATTTATTGGAATATATGAAAAACCTTAAATGTAGTAATTTTAGTCACATCATAAACAATGACAACAGCGTGAGCATTTCGATAATAATGTTGAATCATTGACTTTCTAAATCTCTCTTGTCCGGCAGTATCCCACAGTTGAAGCTATAAAGTATATATTGCAAATTATGATTCACAAAAAAATTAAAATTCAATCCTTTTCTCACTTTAACATCTTCTTCTCCGATTTTCACAGTTTTTTCATGAAAATCTACTCCAATAGTAGCATCAGTATTGTTTAAAAATGACTTACAGCAAAACCTACAAAACCAAGAAAATATTGAAATAAAATTTAAAGAAAAAAAGGGGCAGAAGATGTCTGATGAACCTGTATGTGAGACAAGTTTTTCCAACACTCGCATCTCCAACAATAATAATCTTCAGTACATTGCAACGAGGGGGCGGCGGGCACTTCCTTGCCACGCGAGACAGCGCGGCCAGTGGAGACAGGTCAGGGCTGCGGGGGGGCGGCGCGCGGGGGGGCGGGGCGCGGGGGGGCGGCCGGCAAGGGGGCGGGGCGCAGGGGGGCGGGGCCTCCATCACGGACACAGCGCCCCTACACTATGCACTTCTCTTCTTCAACCTGTCATCACTCAAAAACATCTGTCATCGAAACAGTTTTGACGTATACTCAAAAGCTAATCTGCATAGACCCTTATCAGCCGGAATAATTATTTAAAAAAAAACATTTATATGGTGTTTTACGGTGTTTTTTTGAAATTTTAACGTAATATTAAACTTAAAATCTTTTTAAGTGGCTGATGTAAACCACGTTTTGATCCTTTTTTTAGCAACAATTGACTAATGATAACGGTTGAATGATGTATGCATGCAGCCAGGGCAGTGTCATCAGTGTCAGTTGATCACAGTTGGTAGTGCTGTGACCAGTGACTGGTGGCTAGTGACTAGTGACTAGTGGCTAGTGACTAGTGACTAGTAGCCAGTGACTAGTGACTAGTGGTCAGTGAGCAGTGACTAGTGGCGGGTGGCGGTGCTGGTCCTTTAGTGAAGTGTCTGTTCTCGCCTGTTATTCCTCGTCAGCGGCTCCAAGTGACATGTGATGACTGAAGTGGCAGGGGGCGGGGCCAAGTACATGGCCAGGTTGGCAGACTACTTCCTCGTAGTGGGATTTGACAAAGATAATACAGGTACTAATACATTACCTCGATATTCTACACGATTATATCAACACAAATCTGCCTCCCAATTCAAAACTGAAATCTGTTATAATCATAAATCAAATATTACCTCGTTTCAGGTGCGGGTGGTGGTGCAAGATCTGCCGTTATCCTTCAAAGATTTCCTGAAAAAAATTGGGAGGACACTCCTTTCATTGAAGGGATAGAATGGGTATGTTAATATTAAATATCAATACACAATAACAATAATATTACTTCACAGAAACACAATCTATTTCATTACAAATATGTTTTTCTTTGTTTAGTTTTGTCAACCACTAGGATGGGAGCTATCAAGAACCCGCCAGGAACCAAGATTTTATGTAGCTGTCCTTACAGATGTCGATGCAAATCGACATTACTGTGCTTCTTTATGTTTCAACGAAACTATGGAAATTGCTCCTACAAAACCAGCAGATGAGGTAAATTAAATGAAAACTTTAAGTTGAATTCAGTCTTCTAGGTTTACATTAAATCAATATTAATTAAGGATCCTGGTAGTGTTGTGGTTAGCATTGTTGATTCTTAAAAACACCAAATCTAATCAACGGTATCAACATTTTTTCACAATTGTTAATTAATTTAGTACAACCTCGGAATTAACAATAACCACTCCCAATAAGAAACTAAGCGGTATATATTTAAGTGATGTAATCAGTTCTTACATTAACAATATTAAGGTAGGGTTATTTTTTATTACCCCATAAATTATTTATATATTTTTAAAATAATATAGGTATGTTAAATAACATAACAGGATGTGAACCCAATGGTAATACCACAGTCCTCATTGAACAAGGAAATATGTATTTATATTATTATATTTACAAAAATAATATTTTAATATTGCATCAACAGATCCCTGCTACGTTATTCATTGGATTAAATAGAAATAATTCTGAAAAAAATATATCATCTCATTAGACCAATCAACTTGTACAATACTCAAAGCTTTGTCTTCTGAGTTCCAAAGTAGTTTATTACACCTGTTGAATAATTTCCGGGTGGGAAATGTAATTAATTTTATAGTTTTGATATTTCTCAGTAAATGCTACGAAACTTTCAATTTCCTATGGATTACAATGTTGATGGCGATGGCGCAATTTTCCATGTCGTTTCCGTTTAATTCAATTCTCGTGTGTTCCATCCTTCTCCAAACGTTGAGGCTGTCATGCTTCACCGCTTCCAGTTTTGTTAATCGTCGCGGTTTCAAACTAAAATTCGCATAAAAAGCTCCAATCTCTGAGAATAACGTCGCCGATGCTCAATTTATGCTAGTTTTATATTGAGCATTTAATAAATTATAATTAAATCCATGAGCACGCATGGAAAACGACGTTAAACATTATTTGACGAGGGTATGAATTATATGGCTGTTCAATTTGAATTGAATAATATATTCTAATACAGTGGTACCTCGACATACGAGTTTAATTCGTTCAGCAATTTTGCTCGTAACTCGAATCAAATTTTCCCATACAAACTGCCATTAATCCGTTCCAGCCCCCCAACAAGTCCTAGCAAAAAAAATGTTTTTTTTAACGTTCCACGTGTTTTTGAACAAAAAAAATGTATTTACCTATAAATGACAAATATTGATTGTATAAAACCAAAATGAAAATAAATTAGATTTATAAAGTGTTGCATTCGCTTTATTTTCGTTACTTCATCTCTTTCGCTAAACTTTTCTCCCCCTCACATGTAGTTTGTAAAAAATGTTCCAGACCCATAGATTTCTCTAGCCGATTGCTTGTATTTTGAAATTTACTCGTATCTCGAAGCAAAAAATCGCTCGCTCGTATGTCGAAGTACCACTAAATGTACTTTTTATGGTTTAATTATATACTGATGAAAATGTGGGAGGATATTTAATCAGTAAGAATAATAATAAGGGAAGAATTCTTATTGCTTGTTAGTGGCAAACATATTAAAAAATATATTATAAACAATATATCGTCCTGTGAGTATTAAAAATAATAATTAAAATTTTCGTACCACGGTCGTTTTAGCGGCTGAATTATCTATGTTGAAGAACGACAAAAAAATGTATTATCTATTTTTTGTTATCAAACAAAACGTTGAAATAAATATATATTTAAAAAATAATAACAATTGAACATCATCATAACATTAAAACAAAAGCTTTGTTTGCAAGCTTCTTCTATTTATCCTTTTATATTATAAAATCTTGACTTGGTTTACTTTCCATCGGATAATAAATGATTCCATGATTTATAAACATGTAATCTTAAATTTGACACGACGAAGAATCTCTTTGAATTCTTATATGATTCTCATTATGGCCATCATTCATATAACTACAATTAATAAAATCATTGTGATAAAATGCAACGCAGATGATTATGAATGTATAGAAAATGAATAGGTGATAATTGAAAAAAATCTTTAACACTGTAAATAAATAAGATTAAGGTTCTCTTCAATAGCCAATACGTGACTGGAATTCTATATAAACGATTAGTTATTTCAGGTTTTCATTTGTCTAGTTCCTCTACTTCGCCGATGAATCGCTTCTATGAATTTAACTTTAATTGTTACCAGAACAGTTCTAAATTAGATCGTATTCATAAACACGGTTAAAGTATTTTCAGCCTTACACTATGTAACTATTTAGCTCTTGTCTGAAATAATTTAAACCTATTTTTTTAATTGTCGCAGTATCTATTTTTTTTAAATAATCAATATGCGCACGTTCTCCATTATAATTGCCATGTGAAGGTCGTAATTACAAACAATACAAATAAATACTGTTTTTTTTTTGGTTGTGATCTATCTATGATCAGACACCAAATGTACGAACGCAAATATTCGTAATGTCAATTTCGATAACCTTTGTCGTTTTTGTGTGATTTTTTATTTGAAATAAAATTTCATACATATAAAATATAAAGTTGATAATCATAATCGTTTTAATCAATATAATTTTCCGCTAAAATCGTCAAGCAACATTCTCACTTTTCAATGATTTTACGCTTACATTATTTATTTTCTTTTATAGCTATCGTCATGTATTTTTTCTGATATTTTAACACCAATTATAAAAATCCTTTTGTCCTCAATGTTGCTCGTTAAGGGAGCATTTTTTCACAATTACTTTTGCTCGTTATGCAAATAACTCATTATATTATTATTTTCTACTGTATCTCTATCGTAACCTGTGAACCTGCATTATACAAAACGTATAATATGAGTCATATCTTATTTTAATATTATATTTCTTATACATATAAAGAAAAAGTCCATAATTTACAAAATGGCGGAGAGAATTAGTGATAAACGGAGCATAAAATGGCCACAGGCAGATAAAACGAAGAAAACAGAGATGCAATAAATATAAACTATAAATATCAAAAATAAAAATATAAATATCAAAGCAATTGATTAAAATTAATCCATTCAATCAGTCGATACCCGCATGGTGATGACTTCATATTTAAACATGTTCATAAATCCTCTTTTCGAGTATTATATCTGAAGAATATATTAATTGTTTTCCTTATTAAATACTTCAGTGGTTGATAATATTTTTATTTTTATTTAATTAACTTTTTTAAATTAAATAATAAAATTCTCTTCGTCATTCTTACGACCATAAAGGCGAATCGTCATTCAGATCTCGAACTAAAATACGGGCGTAATTTCATTCATCGCAACGTTTGTTGAATATACATTAATTTATAAATGGACAACGTAGAAAATTTAACATTTATTCCTTATATTATAAGCTTGAGAATATTGTAGATAGTTTTCAGCGCTAAGATTATCACGCTGTAATTAAGTTTGAAGTCAATTTACAGGGTGGACTTTTAAGAAGTGATAAAATGTTGAAAATGGGAATTTTAGGTATCACAAAAATATTTGTATATTCCCTTCAGAGAAAACCCAATCTTAGACTAGTATAATTAATTTATTAATTTTTTGCAGTTTTCCATTTGTCTTAAGCTCGGCTATGTTAATGCACTGAAATATCTTTGAGCACTGGACACTGCGCGGGCTATATTTTTATTAAATATATCGGATATTCGAACACAAAACTTAATTTTGTTTTTTTATTATAATTCTCTGATATTTACTCATTAATATGGGCAAATTTTAAACATATTTTATTAATATTATTAGCTTGTTCTGTCAATATTATAATATGCGAGAATTTAAATAGAATGGAACAATTTATCAATTTAATAAATATACACGGTGGACTTAAATTAACTGAGAATAATTAAGGGGGTGTTAGTTTATCGCAAATATAAGCGAAAAATAATATTAAATATTTTTATAAATATTAATTACATATTTAACAGACACAATACACACGCGACAGTCACTACTGAGTACTTCACAGTAACAGCTAATTCCAAGATGGGGGCCCAAACTCTATTCCAAAAGCACTAATAAGAAGATTTTTTTAATGTTTTACTAATTCTTGCGATACTCTACCCCCTAAAATATTTTAGTTAATTCAAGTCCACCCTGCATAACTCTGGTTTTAACCATTCCATCGATTGCACCGATTAACAAATTGAAACATGAGTTTAGCTTAACACACAATAACTCAGTGGGTTGATTTGTTTGCTGTTAGTTATATACGCTCCTGAATATAAATTATTATTTTTAAATGAATGTGTAGGCTCATACAGTAGTATAAAAATATAGATTGTGTGCTAATGAAGAAAATGTGTCAACCGACCTCATTCCAGTATCATATTCCACTATGATTGAATGATACGCTCAATACACCCACATAACCTTTTTTACAAATCACTACTTGATGATCGAATTTCCGAATGGTTTTGATTTCCCCACTAAGCTCAGACTCTATTTCAAAGTCACGTTAGCTTCTGAATAGCTAACGAATCGTGTGAATGATCCATATTATTTTTTTAAACATATCAGTCCAATTAACGTCCATTTGAAGTCGCTCAATTATACAGTAGGGGCTAAAAACTCATTAATATCCTCCTTTAGCAGAGTGACACAGTTAAAAAATATTGATTTATTTACACGCCCCGAGGAGCTTTTTTTAGAGAGGGTATATTATATTATAAATTACGATCATCAACATCATCATAAGAACTCCAGTTGAGTGATGAACCACGGCTTTCCGCACCAGCATCTTCCACTTAATGCTCCTCCAGTTATTAATACCTAAACTCCTAACTACCTTATAGAACTCGTCCGCCCACCTTAGCCTAGGTTATAAATTCCGATATTCGCAATTAATCACACACAAAAAAATCATATTGGATTTTTAACCATCACTTCAATACCGTATCAACCTAGGTAAATTAATATATGGATGACTATTTGTAGGATGGTGAAAAATTTTTATATCAAAAATTTTATATATCTTATAAATAGCATTATTTAGTAATATAATAATCTTGAGTGATCTAGAAGTAAATTATAATAATTTCAATAAAATGAATATTCGATTAAAATGTTAATTAATAAATGCAATTTTAAGTGTTGCCTTAATTTAAAAATTATGTAGGTAATTTTAAAATAGTGACGTAGGGTGGGTTTTTAAATTTACCGCCCTCTCCATTTTTTTAAATATATACAAAATAAAATTGAATTTAACACCAGGATCTTATAATTATATATTTTTAATTTTATTTATATACGCCCCGAGACTTTTTTTTAGAAAGTTTTTTCAAATGTTTGTTTTTATATACACAACAATGTGTTAATTGTCTGTCGGCGATCTTAACTATTACTAGTTAAACGGAACTTAATAATCAGTATTTACCTTACAATACAGGAAATTAGAGTAAGCCTGGATCAAGACGATCGATGGGGATTTTTATTAATATCATTCCCAATCTCCCAGTCGTAATAACCGATCAAATCAATATAAAAATTCTTGACTAGAGTGGGATTTGAACCACGCACATGACACGCTTCTTATCCCCTAAGCTATTACGCTGGTATAATATATTGAAAAATATATAATATAGTCCATTTAAAAAAATACAGAGGTGATGTATTTATTTATTTATTTATAAATGCATATATCATTATATCACACTGCACTACCACTAGAGCATTACGGGGGATCCCAAGTCGCAATGATGATAATACAGCACTCGTCAGTTGGAACATGAACCAGAATAAAAATAAACTTTTCTTTTATTCTGGTTCATGTTATATATGTATAAACAATTTCAACATTTATTTTATGAAACCTATATAAAATGGAGTTACGTTTATTTATTGCGTTGAACTTACGAATATTTCCAACATTTACGCATTAAAAATTTCCAATTAGATTAGAGAGCAAATGTCAAAATGTAGACACGTCCAGATTTCAGAAAACAAAACAACTGCACACAATCACAGCCGTTTGCGAAAAATTAGTTCACCTTAATTTAAAGTGTGATATTTGATATTTGAACAAAAAATATATTTGTATAATCCTGAGGTTATTGCTTATAAAAAATAATGCCACTACTGCTGCTAATTTATAAATGTGGAAACAGCGTATTTTCATTTAAAAAATTTACTCAATTAACTCCTTTCCTTGATGATTTTGTTTACATGAAGTTAATATTGTGATCTAAATACTTATACTCAATAAAACACGTCCATATATTTTAATATTTGAATTTTTATTCAATGACATCAATTTGTGCCGATGTCGCCTATTGAGTGTTATGATTTTATTCAATTGCTTCTACTTTAGACCACATGATAAAACTGAATTTTACTCGTGTTCACTCACTTTACACTAGTTTGTAATTTTGTAAAAAAATATTTATTTTTAATAATTACTGATTTTAATAATCTTAAATTCAGTTATAAATTAATTGTAATAATATTTATAATTACTTAAAGTTTGTGTATTTTATCTGTACGCGTTCGGATCCCTCAACCATCAGTGTTACCAGATGGAAGAATAATATTTTATATAATTATTTTACTACAATTAATACATATCTAAAATATATAATAATAACAGTATTAGATCGCCTCATTTTCATGTTTTCCCCATACTATATTATTGTATCCAGTCTTGCAACAAACACGTGCTTCATTTAAATTGAAAGAAACACTATATTATATCGGATATTCATTTGTGTTCCAAATGTATGAAGTTCAAAAAATGTTTACTTTAAATCATCATTTAACCTATTAAATGAGACTTTTTACAAATAGTAAAATGGTCCTATTTGACCGACAACTAATGTAGATTCATCTATTATCTAATACACATTTCATGGCTCTGTCAATAGAACGTATTTAATCGTAAACTGTTATATTTTATAAATAATTTTGACACATGACAGGCAGTGTTACCAAATGGAAGAATAGTATTTTATTACAATTAATACATATATTAAATCTCTAAACAGGTGTAATAATAAATTAACTTAATAATAATATGAGGGATATTCAATAATGCATAATAAATGACAATTCTAAAAAAATTGTATTTATCGGGAGACTCGCTTTTTAAATATTGTGATGAGTGTTGTCAACATATGAAAACCGCGTTATATTATTTTATTATATCCTATAACATAAAAAACATTAACAAATTGAATATTTCAATAAAAATTACCCTAGTATTATAATAATTGTGCCGGTTATGCCATATTCACATGTATATTGTAGAAACCATAAATAAATCTTCGACCAGTCGGTGTACGTCTTGTTTATTGGCTCTATTCATAGAATTGTATGTTGTTATACTTGTAGTACATCGTTTAAATTCTTCCCGTCGCTCTGGACTATTCAAACTGAGAACAAAGGGGAAAAGAATTCTTCCTTTTCTTTTAATTCCTCCTCCGAGTGTCTTTTGTTACGGGAAAGGTCATTTCCTGTCTTGCGAAAATGCGTAACAAACCAGTTTTCCTTTGTAATATCGTTATTATGGTAGAAACTTAATGCGTGACCTATTATGCTTACAATACAATATGTATGAAAAATTATACCTATATCAAAATTGTCTGGACTCATAGACCTTGTGTGATATGAATTAAAATGAGACAACTTAAAAAGGCGCATTGCAGTATTTTTTTAATATATTTTTTTATACCTATGTTATATTATGTATTTAATTTTTAATATTAAAAAAAACATTACAATCGATCTTTTATTCATATAAACCAATAAGGGCAATCCTTGTAAACCACTTTACAGAATTAAAGAGAATAATGACCTCACTTGTAACTCTAAACCTTTTACCAATATGAACGTGTGTATTAATTTCATAATACCGATGCTATTTATTAAAATATTTTTAGGATTATATAGAAACCTCTCATAACTAACATAATTCGTTGCAGAAGCTTTTTGTGGAACACACGTTAAGCAAAACAATTTTCCTCCAAAATGCTCTCACTTTTCAATGATTTTACGTTTTATTTCTACAATTATTTATTTTCTTAGAGTATATTTTAATACTCAATTCCCGTCAATCATGTCCCTATATTTATTTGGGAGCAATTATATTTATTTTTGCTTGTTATACTTACTACTAGTTATTTTGTATAATATTTTATATAAGCCCCGAGAGGGGTTTTTAGACACAACAACGTGTTAATTCATTATCTATCGGTGATCTTAACTATTATTAGTTACACAGGTCACTGGCTTAATCAGTATTTACCTTACGATCCAGAAATTAAATTAACCTGGATCAAGACGATCGATCGTGATTTTATTAATATTATTCCCAATCTCCCAGTCGTATTAACCGATCATATCAATTAAAAAGTCATGAGATTGTACTGTTTGGTGATATGAATGCATTTCTAATCGTCACCAATTCACCACATCCTCAAAAAAATATATGTATATTTTAACTATCATTAACTGCATGAAATAATATGCTCTCATTTATGAAATGTATTATATTTTTCTCGCGTTATCACAAGTAGTCTAACCGCGGTTCATATAGGACGATAACTATGCCCTGTTTATGAATATTTTAAAACGAATAACCCGACCTAATCACATTTCAAGATGATGATTCTCGAAGCAAAGGATCGTCTGTTCTTTAGTGAACGACCGACATAATGGACATCATTCAATACTCACACTGGATGTGCTTCTAACTACTCGCTTAAGTGGTTGAATTCAAAAGTTAAAGAATCACACTATTATATTAAGAATGTACATTTTATATAAACATACACAAAATTCTATCCTGTGGAATGCGATTTAAGATGGTGTCTTATCGCTATACGATAGTTGCGTACTCTTTTTTTTATTTAGACTGAAAGATATTTGCTAGCTACCAAAACTATTGGAAAGTTTATCGATTAATCACCGGATGAGGCGTCTGTCTGGCGACATGTTCATTTCGATTATATTTGAGCTTAAAACTAAATTTTTTGTAGTCTTAATCTCCGTAAACAGTTTAGTTGTACCTACATATTTTTATTTTTTTATAAAAATCCTTGTTAACTGTTTAGATTCACATGGTAATGCAATTTATGTACATTATGTCATCCAGCAGACAAGCATGAGTGAGATCATTTGTGTCTATGTATAACTTTTCAGCTCATAGTGATAGGATTTAAATTTATGTATATAAGCACCGGTGGACTTATTTTACTTAGAAGGTATTTACAAAATTTTGGTTAAAACGTGTTAATTCATTGTCTGTCAATAATCTTAACTATTTATAGTTACACAGGTAAACTGACAGAGCGTCCGACTTGAAAATCGCCTCAGTATTTAACTTAAATCCAGGAGGATCAAGACGATAATATTATTCCACGATCTCCAAGTCATAATAACCGATTGCTCATTTTTTTACTTGAGCAGGATTTGAACCCATGACTGGAATATTTATAGCCACATGCCTTATCCTCTGAGCTATTACACTAGTTAATATAGTTTTATATAACAAACTCCCACAAATGGACCCTTTTCGTCAAAAGGCTGATTTGATTTCTTAATCATCTATTTGTCATAATTTCGAAGCCTACTCCTACTAGGTATAAAAAATTGGTCAATTTTGCGATTCCTCTGATTTTCTGGATTATAAGGTGAATGCTCAGACGATTATTTTTTTATATTTTTCAAGTCCAACAGAGCAGCCCTATCGGTGACCTTGTGTAACTTATTTTTCAAACAGTGATTCGAGAGTTATCGGTCAATTTTTGTACTTGGCTTGTACTATAGTGACTTGCAAAGATTTGACTCTCAAGTTACGTAGCTCATCATTTAAAGAAACTGGCCAGTGTGAATACTTTTTAAAAGAATAATATACACTTGTACTTCTCATATTTACAAAAAAACCGGTCGAGTTGAGACTCTGCTCAAACACCAGCGTATTAATGCAAATATTTTTTTTATTTAGCTAAGAATATTGTGTATAATAAATCTTTATAAAACTGCAAAGACAATGTGCGTAATGTCAACTCATTCACATTAATTTTATCATATTGTCGTGTCGATGTCTGCCAACAAGCAAATAGGTTAATTCATAATTAAATTTAACAATGACTTTACTGTATTTTCGTCAATGTTTTTTTTATGTTGGGAGAGCATTTTATTGGTCGAAATTTATTTATTTTATGTGTTTACACGCACTTTACAAATTGGTATAACGCACTGTATGAAGATATGGTACAAGTTGTAAATCATTTCGCCAAACGATACACGAAAATGGGGAAATAATACTTTATTTTGTTGAATGTATTAATTTCATGGATCAGTGGTTTTTAACTATTTGTTAAAGTCTCATATAGATTATTTATATGAATAATTTTTAATAAAATGTATTTTTATTTGAACAAAAAGACGCGGTTTTTTCGTTATTATCGAGGCTGTTTTCTTTATAACTATTGTTTTTATTGATTATTCGCTCATTTTTTCTCGCTTGCTTATCTTTTGCTCATTGAAAAATACATATTACGTCACCGCAGCGTATTAATAAAGGCTTCATCATTTAACTAAGGGTCAGACAGAGGGTTATCATTTGATTTTTGTGCAATCGATTAATTTGTACTATAGTGGTTGCACAAAAATACAAAATTTGACTCTCGAGTTAGGTAGCTCACTGTTTGTAAATACCAAGCCCAAATAACCTATAGAAATAGGTCACATATAAATTAGCTAATCGACTGCTTATTGAAAGATTGTGGGTTTTAAATCTGAAAATATTAATCTTGGACATGAGTATGTGCAACAATTTGGAGCTAAAACCTAAGTTATAATTTACAGGGAATATTTCAAAACCGCAAACGACAAGCAGTATTCTTAAATTTCCCAAGCGGTCACCCATCCTAAATATACCCGCCCCCAGGATATATATTTTTTAATTCAGCTTGCTTCAAAAAATAAATTAAAAAAAATAATAACTTCGTAGTAGTCGTAGCATAGGTTTGTCTCAGAGTGTTTGAGTCTTTTGGAATAAACACCTGTCTAATTCAGTCTGTAAAGTTTACCTGATATTCATATTGGATAAATGATTAAAATCCGCCTTCGTTGTTATAAATTTAAAATGTTAAAATATAAATGCATATGCATATATTCCAAATAACAGTGACGCAATACGCATTTTGTTAAACCATCGTGTGTTTGTTCCGTATTTGGAAATCAGTCGTTCGAATTTTATAATCGGATACGTGTTTGGAAAATATTAGCACTCATTATCATCATCAGCGTAATATATTTCAGTTGCGAAAGAGACATTCTTCATGAGTTTTCTTCGTAACTCTGGTGTAATTCATCACAGTTTATGAAGTCTGTCGATCTCGATAAAATATAATATGGCATATTGAGGTCGATTTTTTTAAATAGCATATTTATATGTCCAGTTATTTTATATGTACTAGTTTTGTTGAAACAAACGCATAATATAACCATACACCACTTCGATTTCTATTTGAAATCGCCTGTTTTATATCTTATGAATGTTACAATTTTAATAGATCACTGTCGATACGCTCGATAGTCTGGCTTCTTTCACTGTTCTATATATTGCCAACTTTTGATCGACATGAAAAAATATTCATAAAAATAAATCTATCAACTAGATATTTTTTTCGACAACTCGAATTCCCCTAGGGAATTTATTTTTACTTACACCATTCTATTTCCATACGATCCAATCACAAGAATATTAAAATTACGAAAATCTAATATTATTTTTCGTTAAAAAGCTTACGCTTCTTTTTTTATAACTTGTTCTTAGTTCGTTGTCGATAATTGGCTATTTGTTGCATTTATCATGGTTTTTATTTTTTAATTTCTATTGCATTGCATGTCGTTCACGACTATCTTTTATTTGCATATCGTCGATCGACTCACGCCATTTCGTTGTTTTCGATTATCTAGTCCTAGAAAATACTGACCTGGTTCGAATAGATTATTTAATAATGTTTAATGAGACTTGTTTGATTTTTCTATTACAATTTAATTATTTACAGGAAGAAGATCCCGCAGAAGGATGTCGTCCTCCAGCCATTGCTCACCACAGTATTATGTATGCCCCAAAATGCTTAGTTTTAGTTTCCCGTTTAGATCATATCGAAACATTCAGGGTATGTTTTTGATTATTTTGTATTTAACAATTGATATATTTGTTTTATTAATTTCTATATAATTTTTTTTTAGAATTGTCTCGGAATTATGTATACTGTTCATGTAGAAAACATTAGTGTCGCATTAGAAACATTGGTAGGGAACGTCTTAGGATGTATTCAAGTACCGGGACCTGGTGGCCCTCAGGTGAGATTCAGCATAGGAGCGGGAGACAGACAAGCTTTACAACCTCCTTCTTCATCATCATTACCAGTTACACACTCTTCAGTGCATCTCCTATTCCAACTGATGGGTAATATATCACAAACACATGTTTTTAAATAAATGATAATTAATCACCATAATCATTTTAGGAATACAAAATGCTGTCACTTTATGGTGTGCAATAATGACCGAACAACGGATATTATTTAAATCTCGATCTTTCTCGCGTTTATCTGAAGCATGTAGGGCGTTAACCGCTCTTATGTTCCCATTTAAATATGCTCATGTTTACATACCCCTGTTACCATCGGGGCTGACTGAAATATTAAATACTCCTACTCCTTTTGTTATGGGCGTTCATGCATCTTTGCAGGAAGAAACTGATGATCTTGTAAGATTTTTTTAAAATTTAATTTATAACATTATGTATGAAATTCATTTGGAATTTAATATTTTAGATGGATGTTTTGGTTGCTGATTTGGATGGTGGTGCACTTTTTGTTCCAAGTAGTATAACTCTTCCACAACCCGGTGAACCATTAATGGAAAGAGCTATGTGTGCATTAAGAACTTGTTTACAACCTAGTTTGTCAATGGCTGACAGAGCTTTCGCACCTCTTAATCCAAATTCAGTCAATTCTAATATTGTTAATGATCCTGTAGGTCTTGACAAACACATAAGAGCAATCTTCATGAGACTCTTTGCACAACTGATGCAAGGCTATAGGTAATTACTACCATACATATTTTTTATCATTTAATTATATAATTAATTTACTTTTAGATCATGTCTCACAATTATTCGAATTAATCCAGTTCCTGTGATAACATTCCACCGAGCTGCATTCCTGGGCGCTAGAGAATTAAGTGGATGCCAATTTACAACTAGATTATTAGATTGTATGTTTTTTAATGCATTTGTTGCTGAAAGAGGTCCGCCTTGGAGGGTTTGCGATGTTTGGGATGAACTATATAGGTAATTCATCTTGACCAATTTATCAATTTTTTTATTAATTTCTAATCTTTTTCTCAGTAATATGCCAGATCAATTAAAAATGGAAATTCAGGACCCAGAACTGGAATCTATACATATTCATGAATTAGCAAGACAGTTACATTTAAACGAAAATCCTAATCCCCAGGTAGAAATATGGAATTAAATTATCCTCACAAATAATATTTAACTCATGATGTCTTGTATAGGGATATCAACAAAGGTTGTTAAGACCTCCGGAAGGTGTATCTGCTCGAATACACCAACCAACTTTTCCTAAACTAGATGGTCGTAGAATACAAGCAATAATCGATGAAGGATTGGCTAAAAATAATCTTGCCGCTAAGTAAGTTTTTTTGTATTACTTTCATAAAATTGAAATTAACTGATTAATTTCTATTAGATTGTCCTCTATGAGACCTCCTCAACCGAGAATCGTTCCTGCAGGACCTGCACCAAATCCTACGATGGATCCATTATGTTCATTACCGCTAGCTAATTCTGCACGAAGATTAGAGGTACAACTCACCAATAAAATATTTTTAATATAAATAAATAAGTTTTGAATCCTCATGTAAAAATTTCAGGTTCTGAGAAATTGTGTTACCTGTATTTTTGAAAATAAAATTGCTGATGCTCGAAAAACATTCCCTGCTGCTTTGAGAGCTCTCAGATCTCCGGCAGCTCGACGAGCATTATGTTCTGAACTTGCATTACATGTGCTTGGAAACAAAGCAGTATTGCAACACCAACAATTTGATTTAGTCGTTAAGTAAGTACATGATTAACTTTTATTATAATATATTTATAATTCATATCAAACATGGGAGCTTATTTTTTATCCCAGAGCCTTTGGTTTAGTAACTAAAAATGCTTGTGCGCATGATAATTCCTCTTCATCTTTCAAAAGATATATATCAGCTCTAAAGTCACCATATGGTAATGTTTGTGGCAACTGTCTATAGTCGATGAGGAAGTTTTTTACAGAAAATGTACCCTAAAATAATCAATTATATTTTGAATTTTTTTTAAAACAGTTTTTAATATTCTCTAGCTTGAAAATGATTATGTACCGCTTTTAAAGGACATGTCTCCGGTTCTCCTATTGCTTTTAAAATTTCTTTGAATGTCTTTCCTGCCCACTTCATTAAAAATTCACATGCATAATCATCCTTGAACTCAAAGGCATTTGGCTTATATCCATCATTGGCTTTTTTAGCTACATTGATGTAAATCTAAAATACGTCATTGAAATTTTTATGTAGAATAAATACCTGAGATTTTTCAAAAAATATACTTACTCTTGTTTTTTCATCCAAGGGATATTTTGTGATAGCTTTTCCGTCAAAAACTTCATGGGTTCTGTTAAGTTTACGTCTCGCAATTTCGAATGTATACGAATATTTATCTGGGTCTGGACATCCTTCTATAGATTTTACAACAAGCTCTGCGGGACCAGCCTTAATTAAAAAAAAATTACAGTTAATCTATTAATAAACGTTGGATTAAAATTATTAATTTACCATTTGTGCTACTCCATTTTTCATAAAATAAAACAATACAAAGAGGGAAATCACTTTTGTACAGAACATCATCCTGAATATTCAAACTCGTAATGATATAAAATTTTACTTAAACTCTATTTCAATGATAAACAGTATTTGCATGATGGAAATTATTTCACTCATGGTTATTATTTCATTATTAAAATTCAATACAATTTTAATACAATGAAATTGCATGACTCTGTTAATTTACAGAACTTTGATGTATTGTTTTTATCATTGACATAAAAAATCTCATGTACATAATCACAAAATGCTTTTATATCATTTGATTGCTAGAGTTTTATATCAGATTAACATGAGATCATTATTGAAATGAAAAAAAACTAAAATAGGCATACTTATATATTTTCAACAGGCTGATGAACTTTGCCCTCCAAGATGATTCTACAATGGATGAACAAGGTGTAGCAGCTGCATTATTACCTCTTTCTACAGCATTCTGTAGACGATTATGTACTGGTGTCATACAGTTTGCTTACATGTGCATTCAGGTAAAAAAAAATCATCTCATGTTGTGTTACACATATACTTATTAAATTTCTGAATTTCACAGGAACATTCCGTGTGGCAAAATCAACAATTTTGGGAAGCGGCATTTTATCAAGATGTCCAAAGAGACATCAAAGCTCTCTATGCTTCACCGTCTAATTTTGGATCCCTGAAGTTATCTAGTCCTAGGTGTGTATACAATTTATAACAATGTATATTAAATTATTTATGTTGTAATCTTTTGTAGAGATTCTCCTGAGGCTCCTTTGGCCGATAGTTTGTTAAAATCTCAAGAACCCAATGCATTAGAAATTGCTGCAGAACAAATGAGATTATGGCATACAGTTGATTATGGTAAAAAAAAAATTCATAAAATGTACAATCATTCAATAATCATTCAAGAAATGTAAATATGTGTTTTATTTTAGATAAACAACAGGAATTGATAAAAAGTGAAGAATCAACAATATACAGTCAAGCAATACATTATGCCAATCGAATGGTATATTTATTGGTACCTTTGGAAGCAGGAAAGAAACAAGATGTACCCAGACACCATGATGATGAAAGAGCCAGTCATTCAATCACCAACAGGTTTTTTTTTATTCATATTAATTTTTTTTATAAGAAATTTGTTTAGTAATCTTTTTAATATTTTAGTGTCGTAGAATCTGACAGTGCCGATGCTGAATCTGGCTTCGAAGAAGCTGATCCTGGTGAGGCTGGAGTAAATGTTATCAAAATGGTTTCAAGATTTGTTGATAAGGTTTGTTTTGCATTGAATATTATTATTTTACAAAAAAAAAAAAACATTTTCTATCGGTTTAGGTATGTATGGAAGGTGGAGTTACAACTGATCACATTCGTAGTCTGCATCAGATGATTCCTGGTGTTGTTCATATGCACATGGAAATATTAGAAGCTGTTGTGAGAGAAAGCAAAAGATTACCACCCATTCAAAAGGTAATTATAGAAGTTTCTATTTGATCATCCAATATTCTATGATGTCCATATTTTAGCCTCGAATCTTGTCACCATGCTTGATATCTGGAGAAGCTATTGTGGTGGGAGGCTTACGAGCCTTCTTAGTTGCCGATGGAAGGGAAGATGGAGGAGCTGCTCTGTTACCATTATTACCAGCTGAAGGTGCCCTATTTTTAACCAATTATCGCATAATATTTAAAGGAGCCCCTTGCGATCCATTTGGTAATTTCATAATTATTAATTAAAAGTATGTAAATATTTATAACAAATTCAATATATTTCATTTTAATAGCTTGTGAACAAACTGTTGTACGTACATTCCCTTTGATGGCCTTAACTAAGGAAAAAACTGTTAGAATGCAATATTTAACGCATCTTGACCAGTTTCTTCAAGACGGATTACAACTCAGATCTTGTACATTCCAACTAATAAAAGTAAGATTTTTTTTTATGAAATTACATTCTTATATCAAATATTTAATGTGGATTCTCAATTCTAGGTCGCTTTTGATGAAGAAGTTAGTGGTGATCAAATGGAGCAATTTAGAAAAGCTTTGGGTAGATTAAGACATCCTTCTCATGTCCTTCAAAACTTTGCGTTTAACGGTACAAGAGCTGCTCCCGCACTCACTCCATTGCATCCACAGGGAGAAAAACATGCAACACTCAAGTAAAATTAATAATAAATTTTAAAATTCTATTATCAATTTAATAATATCATATTTATTTTAAAAAAATTAGGGGCCTTGCGAAAAAAACTCTCTTGAAAACGGCTAGACGTGCTGGGTTTAAGCAAAAAAGTTCAGGTAAGCGACAAAAATATGTTTTACCCTCACCCGGTGCCAGATCACTAACAGCACCTCCTGCTACTCCATCTGATGATCTTTCATGTATGTTCTGTAACTAAATGAATAGTTTAAGATGATTTTATTTAATTCCCTTTGTATTTGTATATACTTTTAGTGGAAGAATTGGAGACCAGTATGAATAATATTGGGGGTAGTTCTTTGAGTAGGAAAGCTGAACGTGGCTATGTTAAAGATTGGCAACGATTAGGATTGGCCAGTGATTCTTTTCGTCTTTGCACTGTCAATGCTACATATGCTCTTTGTCGAAGGTATAACAATCATATTTTGTTGTGTGAATTTATTAATGATTTTTTTTATATGATTTTTCAGTTATCCTGCATTGTTTGCTGTGCCATCGAATGTGTCTGATGAATCTGTAAAACGCTTTGTTAGATGTTACCGACAAGGTCGTGTACCCATTCTTACATGGAGACATCAAAGAACTGGTGCATTGCTTTCCAGGTATTTGTCATTATTGTATAAGTGTCAATCAAACAATAAACATGCCTAATAATTTTTTTTCAGATCATCAGCTAGTAGTCATAAAGGTGTCATTGGTATGTTAAAATCTAGTCATCCGAGTCAACAATCAAACACGGCTGGAAGTAGTGAAACAACTTCAAGTTTAGAACAGGTAACTTATAAATTGATACAAATTTTGTAAGAATACAAATTTAATATTCTTATTTATTTTAGGAGAGATATCTTTGTGCTTTGGTTGCTGCGGGTAGGGCAGGATACCGACCTGGTATTGGAACTGCCGGTTGGGCTTTTTCTGAATCATCACTTAGTTTAGACTCTCTACTGTTAGGAGTAGCTCCGGATGATCTTGCTGCCACACCAGATGCTGCTAGAAGACATACAAATCCATTGTTTTCCAGAGCCATGGGAACATTGAGGTATATGATTAATATTGATTACTTGCTTTATTATGTAAAACTATTAAACTTTTTTTTACCTTAGTGTATTCCCTCGAGGAAGTGGTGGAAAAGGTGGAGCAGGAGGAAGTAGTGTATCTGTCGCCACTCCTGGAGGTAGCAATAATCGCCAATTGAGTAGATGGGGCTCTCTCAAAGATAAGAGAGGCGGATCACAAGCTGAACTTCAAGTGCCTGGAAACACTCTACAAAGACATGACAGAAATTCTGCCGCTGATGCCGATTCAGGTATTTCATACATAGTTATAAAAAATATTTAGAACAATTTTCAAGTAATTATTATTTGCAGTGTGCGGAGATGGAATTAGCACACGCCGTCCTGCTCTTTATGTTTTGTGTGAGAAAGGAGGATGGAGTGGCTGGGCCGCTGGTGTAAGAGGATGTGAAGCTGTTCCTGTTGAATATCCAGATACAAGAACTACCAAACATGCATTTAAAAAATTATTAAGGGCTTGTGTTCCATCTCAACCTGTTCCGGGAGACCCTGATGGCAGTTTTTACAAGTAATATTATCATATTTGTATGAATAATTACATACATATTTAATTATTTTATAATAATTTACAGATTAATTGAAGAATCTGGATGGCTTTTAAATATAAGATCCATTATGCAACTCAGTGGGGCTGTTGTTGATTTGTTAGATGCTCAAGGTTCATCAGTGTGTCTTTCCTTGGAAGATGGTTGGGATATTGTGGCACAGGTATTGTTTTTATAAATTTCTTTAAAATGTACCAATGGTTTTTTAATACTTTAAATGTTTATTTAGGTATCATCGGTAGCACAAGTTTGCTTAGATCCAGTCTACAGAACTTTGGATGGCTTTAGAACTCTAGTCGAAAAAGAATGGCTCGCAATGGGACACAGATTTCCCCAGAGAAGTAATGTTGGCTCCCAACCACAAGCTGGATTCACTCCCACATTTCTCATGTTCCTAGATATCATACATCAGGTTTTTATTATTTTCAATAAAAGTTGTGATTAAATTGGTATTTATATAAATTATTATCATTTTTAGATCCAAAAACAATTTCCACTTGCCTTCGAATTCAATGAGTATTATTTAAAATTCTTGGCATATCATTCAGTGTCCTGTCGATTCAGAACATTTTTGTTTGAGTGTGAGGAGCAAAGGGAAGAACTTGGAATTGCAGCTGCCGAGGACAAAAGAGGCTCATTGAATTCCCGACAACGGGTACATTAAAATTATTTTATTCTATAATAATTAAATTTAATCTTCCAAATTTGTTTAGTGTATTGAAACTGGTCCTGGAGGATCAGATGACGAATCAGTATATCCTGGTGGAGTATCATCTGGTGGCGGAGGAAGCGGATCGGGATCACGAACATCTCCACTTGGGCAATCTGTATTTGATTATATTGAAAAACAGCATCAACGTTCACCAATGTTCTTTAATTTCCTTTATACTCCAGACTTTGAACATCCTGTAAATATTTTTTTTTATCAAATTATAATTTTGTTGATTGTTCTAAATATTACTTTGTGATTTATCAAAGGTACTGAGGCCGCAGTCATCAATAGCTAGTTTGGATGTGTGGGACTACTATACAATGGAAGAACTCAGCTCGGGATCGCCATTTGAACCAGATGTTCTCCTACAGGAGAAATGTAGAAGAGAAGAAAAAGAAGCAGCAGAAGGCAACACCCATGTTCTTGAGACTAATCGTTTACTAGTCACTGCTGGGTAATTAAAAAACTTATTTCATGTAGTTGAAACCGTATATGTAATTTTTAATTATTTATAGTTATGATGGAGTTGCCACAAGCTTACCGGATGCATTCTCAAGACTCCTAGAACGTCTTCGTAGAATTCAATTGGAACTCGGTCATCTTCCTCAAAAATGGAGAATTTTATGGGACAAACTGGAATTGCCTACTACTGATGAACTGGCTGTAAGTTATTATTTAACTACATCATTTTTTTAATAGTTTAGAGTTGAGTGATGTTTTATTCGTTTTTAATACGGAATGTCAATCATTGGTTTTATTCTATTATTAAAATAATCAATGATCATTCACAAATCACCAAATTTTTTAATGTTGATGTGTGAATTATTTTCATATGAAATAACAATAATAATGGGCTTTGATTATATACAATCAATATCATACTAAAATAACTTTTCAGAGGCATGCTTCATTTAGTTCTGCTGTTGTCCGTTCTCATGGTAGAGCAGCACATAAGCGTTCTACACTTGATATTCTCATGAAAGCTAGACAAGCCGCTGTTCCATCAATGGCAGGATCCGTGGCTGTTAGTGGGAATATGCAACCTGGTGGAATGACAAATCAAGGAGCGAATGGTTCAAACATAACTCAACCCACATCGCCCTTAGCTCATCCCCATCGCTTTGCACCTGCTCACCATACTACTTTTACTTACTGTGATCACTGCAAACAGCTTTTATGGGGGCCTGTAAAAGTAAGCATTATTCATTAATACACAATGCAGTATCGTCACATTCATTTTTATAATTTTATTCTACAGACCGGTGTTCGATGCATGGACTGTGGTTATTTATGCCATGACCGTTGTGCCGAGGCTGTACCGGCTCATTGCACCAAGTACAAAATAGGTGGGGGAATCAGCGTTGCCGGAGGAATGGGCTCAAGTGGAATTAGTTCCGGTGGTGGACTTCTCGGAAGTGTCGGCGGCTCAGATCAACCATCATCTTTACATCATCAAGATACACCTTCAGTTAACTCGAGTATGTTATAAAATAATACTCCTAACTCTTATATATTTATTTAAAATATACGTTTTGTATTTTAGGTGTAGCCACATTACAGACTTCATCCCAACAATATTACGACCAGTTCAGTTCAAATGTGGCCGAAAATAAAACGCATGAAGGATATCTTTACAAAAGGGGAAACCTTCTCAAAGGATGGAAACAAAGGTAAATATTAGGTTAATTGATTTGATGTATACAATCGTTAATTAAATAATTAATTTGTAGGTGGTTTGTGCTTGATTCAATCAAACACCAGCTCCGTTATTATGACGCCGTTGAAGACTCTCATTGTAAAGGACATATAGGTAAATAATAAATTATTAAGTGTGTGATAAATAAAAATTTTGTATTGATTTATTATAATTTATTTAATAGATTTAGCCGAGGTTGTATCTGTAACATCAGCTTTGCCCGCGCCAGGGCCACCAAAAAAATCTGACAGCAAGTCATTCTTTGACGTGAGTATTTTATTTATCTCTTCCAAGAAAAGCCATATCATTTATTTTTTTTCCACCAGCTTCGAACCAGTAGGCGGACATTTAATTTCTGCGCCGGTAGTGCGGCTCAAGCACAAGAGTGGATCGAGAAACTGAATGCTTGTCTGCAATAAGCAATAACCATGATGTGAGATTTAATAGTGTATTGCCAACTGCCTAAGTTTAATAATTATTACTCTTAATTGTATTTTTGAGATTGTGATAATAATATAATATGTATTTGTAAATAGTCTGTTAATGGCATCGTGGACTGATTTGTGCTTTTTTGCTGTATGTCATTGTTATAGTTAATTGTATTTCTCTTTCTGTGTATACTATTATTAGCAAACATTTATGTGTTCAATGACAATTATTAAATTCTTACTACATATTTATAGTTTATATAGTGGAAAATTTATATACTCATGTGTTTATTTAAATTTTATCTCGCGAGCGTTTAGTAACATATCCAAATAATTTGTAGTACACATTTTTATAATTTACAATATCCGTAATTGTGTTGTATTTTTACATATCATCGAAAATATTCACAAAATTTCGAATCTCTTCACATTAGTAAAATTGATAAGTCGAATGTTTTAAATAATTCGTGTATAAGGTAATATTATCTCCGTTACATAATATGCTGCAATTGCATTTCTTTTTTTATCCAGCTTTTTTATTATTTTAAGTTATTATTAAGTTATTTTATAATGATTTTTAAGGTATCGCTACCTCAATTCTTTTTGTTGGCTGTATTTAGAGAAAAGCTAAAATATCATCTCATGTATCGCTTATGATTGTATTTATAGGCAGGGATCTCAGTACAAATATCATCATATTATTTTTCTATAAATTATTTATAAATATAATTTTTTTTAATCTTTTGTCCTCGAAACATTCTTCTATTGTGTATATTATCATTTTGCTGAGCATTTATATACGTGTGATTTTAAAAAAAAGTTCAACTTCTTAATATGTACCAAAGTTCTGTTGTATTTTGTTGGTATTTTAAATATCTTTCACATCTTTGATCACAGATTGTAATATTTATTAAATGCATTTATACAAATGTTAATTTAGATTAATCACAATATTCAATCATATCACCTTTCCATTCAGAAACATAGCCATAATATATTATTATTGTATTCCATTTTGTTATGTAACATATGAATAAATCAACCAGTACAATCAATTTTTTTCTTTTAATTAAAGAAGATTAGCATTGTCAATTCCCAAACCGAAAGAATTCGATTGCCAGCTTCAGTAATGTTTTTGACTTGTTTGTTTGATTTTACACATTAGACATTACATTGACTAAAGCCAAAGAAATGTGGACATTTTACCTTGGTGTTCTTGAAAATTGATAAATTTTAACATTTTCAGAATAACCTGAACAAGGACTCTTAAATAAGACTTTAAAAAAAAAGAACAGTTTAATGAAAATAATCTTGTCTTTATTAACGGATGTGAGAATAATCATTTTTTAATAATGAACACATTATGCAACAACAGTTAATATAAAATTACACACACAAAAATAAATTGTTATTCTCGATAAGTACAAACAAAAACGTAGAAGCATTGATCTTTAGATAAACTCAATTCGCTAACGTATTTAGTAAACTTTGAGGTGCCTTCGTCGGAGTAAACGAGGTTGAGGGCGTTGTATGTAGGCTCAACCCTTATTAAGGGTTCCGAGTTGTCTTCTTCAGGTACTAAATACACTACAGAACCGCCGGAGAAGTGTCTCTTAGGAAGTCCAAAATACAGTATCATATCTAACTCCGTCACTCCGTACTCCTCATTTGGGGGCAACAGCTGAAATGCGTCAATAATATTTAATAAAATAATTCAAAACATAAAAAAAAAAAAAATAACATACCGCATAAGAACCGGCGGACCATTTTTGAATCTCCAGTCGGTGAAATGTTTTCAAAGTGAGAGCTGTGAATTCTCCCAGAAGTCTCAAAAAGTGATCTGTACTTAATAAATTATTGATTTGAGATATAATATTATCTTCTGGCAATTTTTCTACATCCAAAACATGATAGTGTCTTAAATTTGCTGGCCCGTGAAGATTCCACGATAAAAACTCTAAAAAAAAAATATTTTGTATACAAAACATATTGACAGTGCTTCGTAATAATGTTGATATAACTAATATTTAATTAAAACTTGCAAAATACAGAACCAACATTACACACAAGAAACAGTATTATTTGTCAAAATAACAAACACTCACTTTCATCTTCTAAACACTCGACAATTTTTTTATACTGTTCGAATATGAAAAAATCTGACAAACTAATTTCAGACGATTGTTCCATTTGTTCTTGTACTTTGTATTTGGTTCTTCGTAATAAATAATTTGGATTGATCCACTGGTCTAAATTTACTTGAAACTGTAACAAAAAACCTTGGTAACTACATTACTTCTTAAAAAAATAAATAAAAATCAATACCATTTCTGTCTTCGGCGATGTACCCAATTGTTTATAAGGTATTGTATCATTTGTTTTTTTCACTTCACTATCATTTTCTTCATCCAGTGGTCCATGAAACCATCCGTTTATTGTTAATCTAGGATAGTCAAATGTAATTACTTCAGAAACCTATAAAAAAAAATCGATCACAAATGTTATTTGTAAAATTTATTATTTTTCAAGACGTACTTTGTGAAATGTTTCTTTTCCGACTTTGAAGAATGTAAAGGTGTTGTTCTTTGGTATTATCGATTTCACCGGCACTGTAGGTTTTCCACAATCATCGATAGCGTAGAGTTGCAGTGCTCCTCCCATTGACGATGTCCATCCATTCTGCATTAAGGAAAGATTAATTAATTATGTAGGTACATTTTTAAATTGAAAATAAAAAATATATTACTGTTTTTGCTTTTTCATCACTATTATTTTCTTCTACTGTTTCGTCTTTAGTAATATTATGTGTGTTTGATCCAAAGCTATTGTACGAAATATCCCAGGGAGCCATGTAAAAAATAAAAGCAACCCTCCTGTCTGCCATCAAATCATCGTGGACCAATAAGTGATCTCCTGGACCGTACAACGCACATGAAGCTGAAGCATGGGTTAGATTCAAACCGGTGATTTCTGAAACCTTTAAATAGGATATAAGTTATTTTAAACATAAAAAAACTTTAAAAAAAAAAAATTGAGGCATTGCAAATAGGTAGAATGAATCAAGTAATAATGAGTGAACTGAATTAAGTATATATTCATGAGATTTTTGTAATGGTATATTTTCCACCTTTTTTCAATTAAATAAATTATCAAGTAGGCATTCACAAAAATATACCTTTCAGGCATTAAATTCAAGAGGCGATAATAATAATATGAAAATTAGTTTCTACCAACCCACTTCATTGCATCTTCTTTGATTAGTTCAAACATAGATTTAACACCTCGTTGCCATGTGAAACTGGACAAATCGTCAGTTCTGTGGAATTCATAGAAATCCATGGTTCTTCTAGACCAGTCGAGGGTGTTCATATTATCTAATATATTATTAATGGCATTTACTTCGCTAAGAAAATCATCTATCACACATATTCGGAATGGTTCAGATTCGAGAGTAATGTTTGCATCGGAATATGCTTCATTCTTTTCCCAATGTTTCTTCAGAGAATCTTTTACGGTTTCTTCGGTGAGCCGTTTATTGAATGTTATTTCAGACAAGTTTTCCATTCTCGGATTAAGTTGTTTAATTTCTTTTGAAAGACTTGAAACAGGAGTATCTATAACACTGGCGACTAATTCTTCTTCTTCATTTTCATCCTCCGAAGAATCTTCAGAACCTGAAGATCTGGATGAGTAATACCCTGAAATTTTTACAATATTAATATACTACTTATGTATACCTATTCAAATTTCAAGTCATACAAATATTTTGGTGTGATTTCAGACTTACTTAAATGTAATTCTGTATTAATTTTTTTTTAATCCTGTATATTTATATGAGCAATGGAAATGATACATAATACAGTATAATTCTCTTAAGTTTAAACTTTTATGACTTATCAGAGTCCAAATTGTTAGTAATAAATTGAAACAAGACTGAGTGTATTTATTTAACAATACACTCCCTGCAAGTGCTGGCCGAAGAGATACTATAATGTGTTAATATAAGTGCGAGAGACCTGTCCTGATCCTCTTCACTTCAGCAGCTGTGGCCTGATAAGAGTTCACATGGCAGATATCGCTGTCTCCGTCGCTCTCGCTGTCTGAAATCACTACGACAGTTTCTTCTCCCTTCCTCTTGAGGCCGCTTCCTCCCGGTTGTTCTTCAGTGATAATGTTTTCATCTCTCACTGATTCTTCTCCATTTTGTTCATTTTCTTCGCCAGAGTCTAGCGTTGTTTCCTGTTTGGCTTCATCTTGTTCATCTTCTGGTTGCAAAGCTCCCGCCACAACTTCTTCGTCCATGTCAAACTAACCTCACCTGTTCTGTATTGCAGCTCTTGTCAGACGGCAGTAAACAAAAATTTCTGTCGATTCTACGCATAAATATATACCTAATAAAAATAAATATGTATACAATTATCGAAAACATTAAAAAAACCTGTAAAATTACACTGGACTTACACAGTTACAAAAACCCAATCAATTTAAATATGAAAATATACATTTACGCTTATATACCAATACCTTTACAGTGAAAACTCAGTTTGATCAATAAACTACCTATTTTCCATCTAATTCGTACTTATTGTTATTTAGAAGCAATTCATTGAAATCCAGCGGGATCATGTCACATAATATTGAATTGGACAATCTAAAAGTGGAATTCGAAAACGAAAAACAAAATCGGTACTTCAATACTTCATTAGGTATATATTTCATAAACCCAATTGATATTTAATTATCATTCGATTTGTAGAGAGCTTGCGGCAAAAAGGAATGCTGAAATCGAAGCTACGATCGTCAGGTTGCAGGAAGAGTTGCAAAAAAATGATTATCCCTGGGAGCACGAAAATGAACTCAATGAGCAATTAAAAAAGATAGATGAACTCACCTTGGAAATCAAAGATTTGAAAAAACAAATACCCGAGCTTAAGCATAAAATGAAAAATGTGAAACCTTGCGGAAAAGGTAGTTTTTAAGATTTTTACGGTTGTGTTTGCATGAAAATTATTGTCTTATTAATTTTCCAGATTGTAAAATGAAACACGATAATCTAAATATCAATTTAGATATCATGAACGAAGTGAGCCTTGATTTATTACCTATAGAAAATTATTTTTTTGTAATATGAATTTAATTTATAGGTTGAATTGATTAAAACTGCAAAAAGACTTGAAAGAATGAAGACAGATTTAAAAAGCGCACTCATAAGTAAGGAGTGGCAACTGGATAATGAAGCGAAGGTATTTTATTATTTCTCAATATTGTAATTATCTATTATATTACTTAAGTGTGTAGCAGGTTTTATTGGAAATGCCAAGTATTCTAAAATAGTAACTTTATGATTATTTCAGGCATACATGAAAATTTTGGATCAAAAAACTCATCTTCAAAATATTTTGTATAGTACTAATATTACACAGAGAAAAGGAAATTCAAAATGAACATCAACCATCATATTCAAAACAATGATTTTATTCAAAAGCACCTAGTTTAAGAACTTTAGAAAAATTAGTTAGCAATAATGTGTGATGAAATATAGTAAAACTGCTTCTCAGATTATTTATTTCTCACATGTATGTATCAGAGAATGAATTTTTCTCAAAATACAAATTGTTGGATTCATGTTTTGTTTCTGATCCGTTGGAATTAATAATAGTAAACATAAAAGTGTATCACAATGTTTGTAAATAAAAGATTGAATAATTTTTTTTGTTGTAATTTTATATTTTCATTAATTTGTTAAAAAAGATGTTTATGCTACAGCGACGGCAACAGGTGGGGGAATATCGGGCTTGATCGGCTTGATGTCGCTGACGGGTCCGAACGGTAACACTTCTTCCTTGGGTTCCGGAACCACGACATTCTTGGGAAGTGGCCTCTTAGGTCCGTTCTTGCCAGTGGGGTCGTGCTGCAACATGATCTTGACCTGGAAATAAAGTCAATAAGATTAAATGATGAAAATTAATCAAACACAATGTATCCGTTTGCGCAGAGACAAAGAAAAATTTATCTATCTGTCTCAGCACCGGTGGAATAAATAATTTTCCACAATTTGATTAAAATTTTCAGCAGACGGCTTGAAAGTTTTCTGTGTTTTGTGGATAGTTATGCAAAAAAGAATGAAGTCATACCTTGATTCCCAAAACGCCTTGTCTGAGAAGAACGTGACGAGTGGCGGTGTCGACGTACTCGAGGCATGGATCACCGGAGTGGATCATCACACCGTCCACGAACTTCATGCTCTTGGCTCGCTGACCTCTGAGCTTTCCGGAGACGACTACTTCGCAACCGAGAGCACCAGACTCCATGATGAAGCGGAGGATACCATAGCAAGCTCTGCGGACGGCCAAACCTGAAACAATACAACTATTACTACGGAGAAAAACAACCAAATGACACATTAGTCAATATTTTAAATTGTATCCTCCTTACACTGATCGCCTGCAAGACATGCAGACTACCAAATTAAAAGGACTTTGATGTCTCACATAATCTTAGAGAATGTACCGATGTGTGGCACACCTCTCTGCTGCAGTGAGGTCGCTAATAGTAACAGTATCAATAGTCATGATTATCAAGTCATCCTCACCTCCGACCAGCTTGTACCGCAAGGACTCTGCCTGCGCGATGGCGCACAGTCCCCTGGTCGGCACCTTCTCGGCGTAAAGTTCCACGGCGTTCTCCGAGAAGTTGAAGCGCTTCTGCACGACCGAGGTCAGCTCCCTGATGCGGCGGCCCTTCTCGCCCAACACGTTCTGTGTCCTGGTGGCCATTATGATGATCTCTGTCCTGATCGGAGTCACGCGCACCTCCACACCGGAGTAGCCATCCTCGGCCAGTTCTCTGGTCAGCAGCTCGTTCAGCTCGGCTTGGAAGACTCCATCGCCTACAAACTGAACTGTCACCGTTACTAATAATCCCTCGCCATCTTACACACGGCCATCTCCCGGCGCCGCTAGTCGTGCTCAAGAGCTGCCGGCCTGTAAGCCCCGCCCCTCGCACTTAAGCCACGCCCTCAAAGACTAATTGTTTCGACACAAACCTTGCGTTTCTTGCTGATTGTAGTCGCCATCGTGACAGCCGATGAGGAAAAGAATGGGTGTTGCCCGCGCAGAGAAAGCTTACATTTTTATGGCTGATGAAAATAATGTTAGTGACCGACACTAAAAATAGTATTTCAACTTTAGGATATACACATATTTACCTGAAAAGAGCGAAAAAATAGCGATTTATTAATTAAAATGTCAATTTTTCATCGATTTTTAATTATACATGATTACATGAAGAATGAATAATCAAGGGATCGGTAAAGTGGCAACTCTGGTCTGGCAGTGATTCTGCAGGTGTCAAGCCTGAAGGTGTAGACTTTCATTCTGTTCTCCTGCTGCGGTTCTGTTTCGGTATTTCTCCTGTGAATGATTCAGATTTCTTCCAACTTTCCTCGTGTACATAGTTTATTTTTCTCCCGGCGATAGTCGCTGTTAGCAAATGACCTCTGACCCCGAATAGTCTGAAACCTGTTTTGTTGCAGTATATTTTTTTTGTCGACGTTTGCTTTTTATATATTTTCCATAATGCACTGCACGAGACTATTAAATCGCGTGTCGCCCAATTATCCACCGTCGCCGATCGAATCGAATGTCTCCGATTGTCCCGCTTCCAGGCCACAATTATTTCTCGTCGATTTATTTTTATAACACCTACATATTTGTACGACGAATAAAGAAACGCTCGAAAAGTATTTATGCTGTGGCATATTTTCCACTATAATATTTTAACCGAAACTTTCCATATATTTATGCAGTATAGTAATATTTAACACCGAAAATCGTTAGAGCGCGAGCGAGATAATTTGCTGAATCACTTTATACTGAGTTTAAAGTTAATTTCTTACATTCTCTTTTTTTACTTTTAGATCAAAATCAATCAAAATGACTGACGAATCACGCACGACTGAAAATACAGAAGAAGTTCGCCCCAAAGGGCTTTTAGCCCTGAAGGAACATGCCATCGCCAACAAAATTGATGTTGCTATGTGGGTGACCAGAGTTTTGACCATTGTATTCTGTTTGGGTTACTGTATCCCAATTTTCAAGTGAGTATTTCATAGATTAACAATACATGTATTCATGTTATCTTGCCGGATTAATAATCTTATCAAATATTCAATATTACTCAGTTATATCTGTTCGAATTTAACAAATCATCTTTGAATATTTAAAATAGTTATTAAATTTCGAATATATATCTTCAACCTTCACAATTTACTTTTTATAGAAACTGTTTTTTTATTTATAAAAAACTTATGTATTTTTTTTCTTTACTCTTTCCACACGTCATAACTAAATTAATGTTTTTCAGCAATCCAGCGACTGCATACTACAAAGCTTTATTAGCAAATGGAGCCACTAGTGCTCTTCGATTACAACAGAGATTAGGAGGAGTGACTTTTTCAAGAGAATTTTTTGCCAGGCTGTTGTTTGAGGACTCTTGTCACTATTTACTGTATTCGCTGATATTTTTATACGTGCCGCCAGTATTCCGTATCCTTTTTAAAAATTACAAATTAAAAGATATTTTATAATGTTATTGTACAAATTTAAAAACTGGACTTCACTCGGATCTGCTAGTAAATTAATTGACATAATTGTTTAGTAATTTACATTATTGCATGTCAACCTTGACAGTTCTTGCTGTACAAATGCCCTTTATAATTTGTTTTACTGCTTGTCTGTAAATATGAAACCTATATTTTTGCCATGTATTCTTCCAGTATATTTTCCTTAATACTTTTTAATAGTTGGCATTATTCCAATCGGTCTCTTTGCGGTGCTTCATGCTTCAAGCTATGGTTTGACTCTGTTGGATGTAAGTGTTGCGTATTTGAGTGATTATCTATAAAATAAAAAAATATTTATTATTTTGAACTTTTAGACACTTGGCCAAAATTCATGGTGGGGTGCACGATTGCTAATTGCTATTGTAGAATTCCAATCCCGAAATATTCTCAGAGCCATCTCACTTGCTGAAATCTTGCTCATGCCTTGTTGTGTCGTACTGATTTTGTAAGTAATTTTTTTATAATGCCAAAGATATACAGGTAGATTGTGAAAAAAAATATATTATGCAACATTTGAATGAGTTACCTTTAACTCCTATTTAAAGTGACTCACTCTCTTGGATACTTCTGACCTACTTTGCATAGGTATATTGCTGTCATCAATGCATATTTCATCAATGATATTTCAATTTATGCATTTTCTTCAGTAAAAATGTGAAACAATTATGTTTTGGCTTTTCCCTTCTTTCTATTACAATAATATAATTTGAATAGTTGTATGTAAATATATTTCATGACTATGTGTTTTTTTTTTCAGTGGTGGGGCAGGAATTCTTACACCATTCACATATTATCATTTCCTCTCACTCCGTTATAAGTCACGCCGTAACCCTTACACCCGTAACATGTTCCGTGAATTAAGACAATGGGTAGAGACCATGGCTGCGAAACCTGTTGTACCAGGATTTGTGAAAAAGGCCCTTCTCGCTGCTGTAGCTCTCACTCTTCGTTTAGCTCCACCAATGGAACCAACACAACAATAAAATACATATGTGCATTTACATTATTTGTCTTGTGTAAAAACATATGCAGTGACTTTCTTCTACACATTACTAATATTTTACAATAACAATGTCTTTTAACTTGTATTTTTTTAAGACTTGTTAAATATCATCTATACATAATTAATTATAATGTGGAATATTTGAGGGTACATGAACTTTTTCATTAACTTATTTCACTATCATTACTAATTTTATAATATATATTATGTACTGTTAGTATTATGTTTCCATTTTTTTGTGAATAATTTAATTTATTCATTTACCAGAATGCTGTTTTATTTCAGAAAAAAAGACAAACACATTCCGAGTCTAATTTTTCAATGGTATATAGTAAATTTTTTCTTATCATTTCGTAGTGATGTTTGGAATGGTTAATTATTATAATCTCACTTTTTTATTTACTTGTTTAATAGTGTATTAATAAAGTGGTGTTTGTATTATTTTGTTTACCTCTTATGTTCCAGTGATGTTAATATTAGAAATAACTGAAATATGTAAACATTGATCATATAGACTATAGTACAAAATGTACTTTTTATTTGAAAATGCTGTTGAATACAGCATTACTAATATATCAATTACCCGATGTAAGTAATATTACAAATTTACTTTGTACAAAACGCACTCATCATTATATTTAGGTGAACACTGACAATCGCACCATACTGGCTTAATATATATTTCGCTCGAAAGTGTGATACATACAGTTATTATAATTATTCAACTTGCATCCAGTATTGATGGATACTTAAAATAACACATCTTGTTTCTGTGTTTGCATAATTTAAGTGATGAGACCAATAAATTTTATAATGTTATACTTGATAAGTATGTTGCAATGTAAGTTATTCTATTGAAATTTTGTTGATGGTATATTAAAATGTTTTTATAAAATTATCGTTTTTTTTAGTACATATTATTTTTTTTGTATACATAGATAGAAACTGAGTTTGTATGAATTTGTTTATCATATTATGTAATTCCAATTTGTATTTATGTTACATGTATAGAACAAATTTAAATATTAAAAAAGTCGTTTGTTTTTGTTTAACGGTATAACAGTCATATGTGAAATCTGATCCAACCTCTGGCCCTTATAAGAGAACAATTTATAGAGTAGTTTGTTAAAAAATATGCAAAACTCAAAGGCATTGTTTGACCAAAATATTCTGAGTTAGATTGTGGACATCGTGATTAGATAATATGTAAATGTTAACAAATGAACATCTTGAAAAGTCTGGTAAGTATTTTTCCATTTCATCAGACCAATCTCCTTGTTATTGTAGGATGTATTCAAGTTATAATATTTAAATTTGCATCTACAACAAATATTCAATGATTGCTTATAAAATAATCTTTAGACATGATTTTACCAGTGGTGTAGTTGTTAGTATTGAAGTAACGAATATATTCCATTGAAGTGAGATTTCATTACTTTTCATTTTGGTATGTGAAGTGTTTTTCTTTTTTTTATCTGGTAGATTTAAAATTCTTTGTATTGAAAACCAACCAACGTCGACCAATTTCTATAAAACTGTAAAATTATCGAAAGGAGGTAGCATTGGTCTATTTTTGATACATGCTCAATTCAATCTAATTTATTAAAAAGTACGGATTTACCAATTTTTATTTTTACCTATAATTTTATGAATGTATTTACGAAGCCCGTTTGAAACATTGTTTTGATATTCGAATTAATGATCGATGTATTCTAGCCTTAAAAGGGTTGAAATAAGCAAAAAATAAAATAATCAATAACAAATATGTATCGATGCAGAATTTAGCGGGCGCAGGTGAGGCAATAATGTTGCCAGTGTAGATGTGCTGTCATTGTTTTTCAGTGGTGAGGATGTGAAGTGAAGTGAAAAGAAAATGATTCGGAGTTGTTTGTTTGGACATTGGCTGCTTGTACTCTGCCTGCTGCAATGTCTGCCGCTGCTGCACTTCACGCATCCTCACGCAGGTATACGAGGTTCGCGGGAGTCGGTCCCTCTACACTCTACACTACACACTACATACACTGGTCGCTCCTTCGTGGCGCGCACAGAGACTCCTTGCACGTTATTATTGTCGCAAGCAAACCAGAGTAATGACTAGACTAGAGTAACTCGACTAGTCATTAGTAACTAGTCACTAGTCATTCCAGTTACGGCTTGTTACCGCAACAGCTGTGCTCGATGTCTAAACAAATACACGTAGATACTTGACTCGACTGAACTACCGACATCAAAACAAACCATTTGTTTGTTTATTTCATTAATATGCCAATCATTACCAATTATTAGTATGTTCTCGATGTTGTGTTTTAATGAGCTTTTATTTAATCAATAATAATGGATGCTCCAGTTATTTTTAAGCGCGTTAGCTTAATATGTTAGAATGTATTAACTCAAACTATGTTGTATTATACAAATATTGGAAATTAATAGGACAAAAGTATACTGTAGTCAGTGTAATAATAATAATTATAAAATAATGTCAATGTGACAATTTATGTATAAAACAATTGAGTTTTATATAATATTTTACATCATTTAAAAAAAATATACTATAATAGGTGTACATAATTTTTTAAAAGCTTGCAATTTTTTTACAGGGGACTTCCAAGAATCTCTTTTAGATGGAGTTTCTTTAAATTATCAGGTAATTTTTATTCCCGTTTATAAATTGTTTGTAGCCAACAATTCATTTCATATGTTAATTTATAGGAGTTTTCTAATGTGCATGGAGGTATAAATGATATGCCTGCCGGTGCAACTCTTCAAGATGGCGAAGGTGTATTGGCATTTCAACCACCTTCTCTCTCTTTTGGGTTAAGGTCTTTGGGTGTGCCGCATACAGAAAAAGTCATATTAACTAACACGGCAAATAAAACTGTCCACTTAACATCAATATCGGGCAGTACAATGCATTTTCACAGTTCATTCTTTGAAGATAAGGTATTTATAATAAAACCTGATATTGTAATATATTAAATATCCTTTATGTTGAGATTTTATTATCCAATAGGTTATTCCACCAAATGGAAACACATCATTCAATATAGTGTTTCTGGGGAGGGAACGTGGGCATGTTGAAACAAATTTATTTATTCATACCTCAGAAGGAATTCATAAATATACGGTATTTCATCTGTTACTAAATATTCTTATTTAGCCATTTTAATTTATTATATTGTAAGATTGATATATTTTTTTCAGATGTCAGGAACAAGTGTTCCAAGTGCATATCGACTTCAACCTCTAGTCGGAGTTAAATTACCTCATAATGCATCATTTTCACCTCTTATTTATATGCACAATCCACACGATCATCCCATCCAGGTATTTTTTTTAAATTATCAAATAAGGTTATACGATGGTGAAATGTTTAAATATTGAAAATTCATAGATAACAGAAGTATACTCATCTGGAGGAGGTGTTGCATTGGAGCTTCCAGGTGGAGGAATAGAAGGTCCACAGGCTCTGTGGAAAGTACCACCGCATGCTACGCGTCCTATCATTGCTGTGAGGTATCATGAAATGCAGCAGCAATCTTTGGGTTCAGCTGCTTCTAGTCGCTCAAACAATCCTCATATTGCATACGTTAGGTATTTAACTGTGTAAATTATTTACAATAATATTGTACTGAACGTAATTTACATTAATCCATAATGTTTGCATTCTTTTTAGAATTAAAGTTAATGGTACTCAATCAGTTCTCGTGGTTGCTGTTGAAGTATTTCCATCAGCAGAACCCGGGCCATATACATCACCACACGTTGTAGATTTTGGCATGGGCGGTTCAAAAGATCCACCAAAAGAGGTACATATTTATTAATAAATATATAAATATTGTATTGATTAGGAGTTGTAACATGTATGTTATTATTTTTTAGGTTAAGGTATATATGGGTAACAGCTCACCACGTGCAGTTCGTATAACTTCAGTTGCCATACGAAATATTGCCGGGGCGGCGGGCGGCACTGCTCTCGGAGGAGGGGTGCGTGCTACGCCCACAAACCGCTTGACCCTGCCACCATTTTCTCCTCCAAATATACATGTCGCCACGCTCACTATAGACTGTGAGTTTTTTAATTACTATCCCATAACCAAACTGTTCTATTGATTTTCTTATTGACAAATTGCTTTCAAATCTACTGTAGTATAATTTTGTATATAGTAATTGGATGTGATTTGTAGGCCTTGTATGTATATACATTTTAAACTCCATACATTTATAATGTAATATTAATTGTATGAAAAATAAATGATCAATGGTAGGACATGATTTTTAAACTGATTTAAATTATCTTCAGAAGGCACTTGATGCAACTTGCATTTGCAAGTTTTAATCATTTATATAATATACATATAAACAAAGGTTTTGAATTGTGTGATCTGATCCAGAGTGAAGCTTTTTTATAAATTGTATTTAAAAAAATTATGCCCTTGTATATTGTGTTACTTTTTCTTGAAATGTGCATTTTAATTAAAATAGTGAGAAGAAATAATTGTATTGTACGGAAACATAATACATATTTACATTTCTTGTTCAATTAATTTATACAGGGAATGAAGCTCATAAAGCTGGACAGTGTTGTGGAAGACTATTGATTCGCACAAAGCAAAGTCAATACAAGATTTCAATACCATTTTTTTCTCAAGTTTTGGTCGGTGGTCTCACATATGATGACACCGCATTGAGGTTTGATGCGCTTTATTATTGTTTCTCATTTATCAGTGCTTCTTAATTTCACCATTAATATAATTTTTCTTATAGATATTTAACTTCAGATTCAGGGATTACAAATATTCGACAGTTTACTATTAAAAATGAATATAAGATGGGTCTTTACTTAACCGATTTGATATTAAACGTTGACATTATAAAATATTTTGAGGTCTGAATTTGCACTTAGTTGTTTTTACTGTATTTAATATTTTAATATAAATATGATTGTACAGATTACAGATTTTCATCCAAGAGCCCTTGAACCCAATGAAGCAAGTGTTGCATTCAAAATTAGATTGAAAAATTGGTCAGATTCATTGAGGTTTGAATCTAAAATTACTCTGAACACAAATATTTCTACATTGGATATACCTGTATATATTTATAATGGCAAACTGGATCTGGTAAATATTATTAATAATCATATTATAGTTTTATCACATGTTTTTGAATATTTGTTTGTAATTTAGTCTATGTCAATAAAACCCCGATCTTCAAAGCCAGATACATTAGATTTGGGTCTTGTCGGATCATCAAGCACAACTCGAGCATCAGTGATACTACGTAATTCCAATCCTGTAAAAGTTTGCCTAAAGGCTTGTGGAGCAAATTTACCTGGGGCAGCTATGCAATTGCTCGGTTGTTCAGCTCTTCCATATAGTGTTACTTTACCTACCAGTAATGTAACAGCATGCGTAAGTAGTATTTTCTCTCAATATATTTTTAATAATTAATTTTTTTATAAAATTATATTTTTTGTTTAGTCGTGCATACCTTCAGGATGGTCAGCAGTTTATAGTGTATCTGTAGTCGCACCAAGTAGAGAAGCAATGTTAAGGGGTGAATTATGGATGACTACAGTACACGAAAGAATTACTTTACCGATAGCATTATCATCCGCTAGTGGAGGTGTTTTACAGTTGATGGATCCTGATATTATTATAGAATGTTTTCCGGTATGTATCTTCATTTGAACAGTAATTTAAAAATGTATGCAAAAATAAATCATTTTTATGACTTTATTTTTTTTATATTTAGGGCACCTTATGTTCAAGACCGTTAAGGATAAAATCTACATTCCCTATTGACATGGACATTGTATCAGTTGAGACAGTACCACCCGATCCTCGTTTATATCATTTATCGCCAGTGCAACCATCAACAATTCTTGCACGTTCGGTTAGCGATCTTGGGTGGCTGTATTATAATCCGTACAAAAAATGTGATGATAGTTGTTACACTGGTCTTGATCTTAATAGTACAGGTAAAATTTTATGATGTCATGTTTAACAATATTTTATAAATCTATTTTTATTTTAGTCGGTGAGCAATGGTTATCGAGAGTATCTTTGCCGATTGATACATTAAAAGCAGATGCTGCATTGTTTACCTCCCGTTTCAACATGTATTTAAATTTGACTGCGAAGTCACAATTTTCAAATTTATCAGTCAGAGTGGATACAAATCAGGTATTTGTAAATAATCAAAAAATACTCTTCTATTCATATCAAGATTGCAAGTTTAAAAATATCTTAATTTTAGGTGCGAAATTTTATGATATCGACACGGGTCTCACATATTTGGCCTAGTTTATTCAAAAGTCGAGATGCTGAAATAGAAACGCCAGTGGTTCAGAATGGAAGCACGTCAGAAATTAATCTCACATTTTCAAATCCATCCTCAGATCAACCTGTATTAGTTCAACTTTTAATGGACTGGATTTTAGGTTTTAATACAAGTTTTAGCATAAGAATAAGGTAATTTGAAATATTTTTAAAGTTATAAAGTTTTTGGGAGCTCTTCTTAATTCAAGTTCTTTAGTTTCAAGCCACCCTGTCCACCAAACAAACCATGTTATTTAATATCTGATAAGATATTTTATTTTCCAACGTGTAAAATGGACAATATTGATGATATTGACTGTGGAGGTTGTGAGGTAGATGAAATGACAGGTTCTCCAAAAAGTTGGCTACCTGGATATCCAACACCTCATCCCGAATCCTGTGTCTTTACTCTTCCGCCAGGTGGAGAGAAAAATATAACTATAATATTTTTAGCCAAGTTTGATGCTAAAGTTTCCAGTTTACTATATATCAGGTATAATAAACAATCCTTAATATGTGTATTTTTTCATTCATCCAAATGAATTTTTTAGGAATAATTTAACGGGACTCGAAGTGATTCGTCTCAGTGGTCATGGAGTTATTCCAAGTTTAAAATTCGGTAATCGAAAACCTGGATCAACAAATCCTCTGTTATTTGATTTGACAGAAAAACATTTAAAAGATTGTGACAAAGAAAAATTCAAGAAAGGTCTCTCTTTTCCCAATTTAACAGTGAAGAGAACTTTTGTTGCAAGAAATACAGGGGAAATACCAATTATGATATCCAAGTTTTTAATAAACGGTTTGGAATGTGTGGGCTATGGATTCAAAGTGTTAAATTGTGAATCTTTTAATTTATTACCCAACGGAACACATAAAGTTGATATAGCTTTTACTCCTGATTTCACATTGACTAAAGTTGAAAGAACACTAGTGCTTGAAACTTCTCTTAACAGTGAAGTAAATTATACTTTGGTATCTTCCATTCCAATATCTTTAGCAGGAAAATGTGCTGCTATATTAAAGAGACCACTGTGGGAATCATCTTTTAAAAATATATGTCTAATTAGTTTGACATGCATAGCAGTTTGTGTAATGACAGTCGGATTCTATGATTCTGACAGAATATTAAAAATGGCATTTGTTGCATTATCTAGGGAAAGAGGTATTGTTCACCCTCCATTAAATTTGAGAAATATTGGGGAAATGGGAATGAGTAAAGTTGATGAACCTAACGATTGCTGTCCAGGTGTGCATGATAAGAAATGTAAAGACACACCTAGTTGGAGCTATGAAGAGAGAAGAAGTATTACACCGGATGAATTGAAACCAATTCCAAAGTATGAAGAGTCAAATCAAGTATACAACAAAAATAAAAAGAAACTTTCTAAAAGAGCTTCCAATCCGGTCGATGCAACTTCTAATGACTTGTCATGTGCCGGAGAGCAAGAAATTACACAGCCAAAAGAAAAAAGAAATGAGAAAAATAAAAGTCTTTTTCATGGGCATGATCCTTGGAAACTTGGCAATTCTTTGTTGAGGAACGGAACTGCAAATACAAAACTCAATAAGAGTCGTTCACATGGAAATTCCTCCAGTGACTCTAGTGAAACCTCTAAATTGTCATCAAATACTCCTGAATTGATACCAGAAAAACATATCAAACCACCAGATATAAATAAAAAAGAGTCAAATGAATTCAGTGCTGAAGATGACAGTCAATCTCGTTTGTTATCATCAAGCGTTCATAAGAATCAAATTAAAAAACACAAAGCCAATATAAAGTGTCATTCACATTCACACACTTTAAATAGTTGTGAGGAAGATACATCATCAACTACTACTGAAAGTTCTAACAATGATGATGTTGAAAAGGAAAATGATAATTCAACTTCTTCATCAGGCAAAAGTAGTCATGTCATTATCAGTAACAAAAAAGGAAATTCAGGCAATAACTCCAAAAAAGTGAAGAACTCTGTACAGTATCGTGACAGCTATGAAGGCGATGGTGAAGATGAAGAGTTTGATCACAAATCTCAAATTGCTCATAGTCCTGTACGTGTTAGTGAGATAAATCAAAGATGGACAAAGAATAGGGAAAATGTGGTCATTCCGTCAACAAAGAATAATTTGGAAACTGAAAAACCTAAAACTTATGAATCAAGTACCAAAAGCAGTAATAATCATGAAAATACAATTATTATTAAAGCGAGTAAAAAAGAACTTAACAAATCTAACAATACTAAAAAAGAGAAGTTACCACTCTCTAAGAAAAGGTCTCTCGATAAAAGTTTTGTGTATAGTACAAAATCTGATAATAGTACTGCGGCTCCTTCACCCGGATTCAATGCAACCAGAAGTTCTCCACTTACTCCACCTGCTATTTCTACAGTTTGGGAAAATAAGGCCTCATTCAGTGATGTTGTAGCAAGATCAGATAATTCATTGTTTACCAACAATTTCTCGACTCAAACGAAAGAGCCGGAGACAGTCAGAAGAGTGGAACAAAAGAATCCTCCTATTAATCAACCCCTTACAACTAACGTGTCTGTACCTTTAACCTCCGTCAGTAATAGCAGCAAACAGGCCACCGATCTTAGATTATCCGAATCTCATCGAAGGACACCATCAGATCTTGGTCCCATCGGCTCAACTCATTTTATGAAAAAATCACCGACACTATGGTCAGAGAATTATATAGAAAATCCAGTGCGTCATTATAATCCCCCCAATAATCCCACAAACATTGAACCGATAAAGAAACCGCAACCTCAGAAAGTGAATGAATCAAATTTGAACAGTAACAATAGCTTTTTTATGAATTCCAATTCATATTTCAGTACAAACAGCTATTCTGATATTTCCAACCCGCTTAGAATGCACAGCAATAATATCAACACATTTGGAACAGCAACAAATAGTCTGAATGTCCTTAATACACCATCAGCATTAATACAACAAGGTATTAGATCTTCTCAGTCTGATAATAAAGCGCGATCACCAAATTCAGTCACATCCATGAGAGATATGAATTCTTTACACGATTCATCAAATTATCTAAACAGCTCGCCATCAAGTGGAATTTTGGATATAAATTCTGGACCATCATTTTTGGACAGCACGGGGAATGGAAGATTGAGCGGGTTAAATGATTCTATTCATATGTCTGGAATGGATTCTTATGAATCAACACCGCAATGGGATAGAAGTGGAAACTCTTCTGTAAATGATAACATGTTTGATTTGGAGTATAACAGAAATATTTATTCAGGTATGTAATCAACCATTTAAACTATATTTTTTTGGATACAATTTAAAATTGTGATTATACTTTTTGTGTGTGATGCGAGTATTTCTATGATAATTTGTGAATATTGATAATACAGTTTATTAAATAAAATGCCACTTTTGGCAGTGGATTGGTGTTACCACTTAATATATTAGACATTATAGGGAATCAATTAATAGTAAGGTTTGTTTATTATTTATTTAGATAATCTCGGTTGGAGCGGACCATCCAGTTTATGGGATCAACCGTCTGTGAATCATGGCATGCAGGATTCTTTGGGTGGCATTCAACTTCCGTCTTCAAATAGTTCATCAAGCAATGATAGAGGAGCCGCTGAATGGTTGTGGGGTTATTCGAATGGAAGCAACAACAATGCAGCTACAAATCTGGGTGCTATTGGTAGCGCTCCACGTCCTCCACCTGGATTAGCTCGACCTCAGTCATCTAGACCAGCGCAATCGAATCCAAATCAGTTTTTATCTCAACACTCAAATCAACAACAACAGCAACAATCACTACAGCAACCGCAGGTATTTTATTTGTGCCAAAATGAATAGCGCTAAATGTTTTGAAAAATTATCTATATTGTTACACATTTTTTAGGTTCGCACCTTCGATCCATTCATGTCGTTGAGTTCAATTTGGTCTCCCGGCTCCGCTCTGGACAGGTGGGCTAATCAGCAGAACAAAGATGGAAACAAGGATCAGAGTTCTTCTAATCGATCCAACCAATACCAATAGATTAATTCAGTGTCTAATATTTAAAATATCAATAACGGAGACATGCAATTGCAAATCTCCTCATTTTTATTTGGAATACTGTGGTTATTTTGTTTTACAACTCATCTGCGCATTGATATACATACAACCTTTTGAAAATTAAACTCAATGTTGACAGAGTAGATACTCTTTAGATTGGAAGATCATGAAAAAAGTGAAAGGCAAATGTTCATATGTTTCATAGATTCTCACAGTCTGCATGTGTCACTGAGATATTTTAAAGGCAAATTACATTGGAAGTTTTTCAAATGTATGTTTAATAACCTTCATTTTGTGTCTTCGGATTTCATCTAGTCACAGTTTATTGCAAATCTGTGAGTCAGATGAAATCCGCACGACACAAAATTTCTTAAGTATACTATTTGTTTTTTTGAGTATGTACTTGTATTGAATTCTGAAAAAACTTGCTTTTATAGTGATGATTTTTATATTTGAAAGACAAGATGTTCCTTTTATTTATTGATTTTTTTAATTGGCACATCTCTGACTGCAAACATCACAATCCTAGTGAAATGCGTTAGAGTTTATGTGTTGATGTTTTGTAAAGAACAAATATGGTAGTCATAGATTGTAATGATATCATATTTCTTTTGGTTGTATCGACCATACTGTCTTTTACCTGAGTTAAGATTGTTGATCTCATTTTAATTAGTTTTATGACAAAGTGTTTTTTTTTTTTTTTTAATTTAAACTTGTGTTATCGGTTTGTTAAATGTCTTTACTTATTAGAGATGCTTTTATTGAGCATGGTGACACATTTGAAAATTTGTACATCCTGATCGATTATTGCCACAGTGTTCTGATAAGTTTTCGTAGGATTAAATGGCATAATTTAATTAATGTAACTGACTTCAAACACCCGAATGTGACTACCCCAAAAATATGATGAAAAATCCCTCGTTAATGTTGATAATCTTATATGTTATGTGTAATAATTTTGAGAGAAATGTAAACTTAACAGATTTAACCAAAGCTTGTGTGTGGGACTTAAGTACGTAAGACATTTAGTGTATATACTCGCATGTCTTATGTAATAATGATCAAATTCCACAGTTCAACAAGATAGTCGTGCGATAAAAATATTTATTTCGTTATTTAAATATTTATGGTTGTGTACTTTTCTATGTTGCACGCGTAAAATAACGTGCAGAATTAAACATCTCAAAAAATGACAATTTTATCCTGTGTAAACATTTGAGTAGTAAAGAGTAATTCAATATGATGATACTCTCTTTATTGTGAAAATAAGAAAGTTTAATGTAAACACTTAACTATTCGACTTTTGCGACGTACTGTATTGAAATATCTCAATGTTGAATGTACTTCTAATTTTTTTTTCTATATTCATGTGGTTTAAAATTTCTTCAACCGTTTGTTTATCTGGTTGTAGAGTGACAAAAAAAAATTACTGAAATTAAAGAAGAGCAAATTATGTCTTTGTTTTATTTTATTTAAGGCATCCTGAAGAAAAATTTATTAGTTCTCGGAAGATGTTTATGTCTTCATTGACATGCGGAGATGCCGTGTCTCAAATTATCACCAGCCATTATCGTAGTTTGTCGTGGACAAATACAGCATCCGGTGAAGGTCGGTTTAGAAAAGTTTCTCTGCAGATTACAAGTGGAATTATTAGATTACTTTGTGTCAACGACACTTCTTATTTATAGAACGGGCAAGCTTAAAATAGATATGGAAAATTTTCTCACGTGAGTTTAATATTTATTCTTAACATATTAAATTTATTATAAAAAATAAAAAAACCAAGTTAATTTTTTAAAGTTGCCATAACTATAATCAAGTAACTCAAGTGATTTACAATTGTATTATATTTTTTGACAAGCACTGAATGTTATGCTCCTTAATTAATATGTTTGTTTAGTAGGTGTAGTATATTAATCATGAGGATTATTAAGATTAACTTTAAATAATGTAGAACAAAAACTAATTTCTTCATATTATATTGGTTCGGATTTAATAAAATATAAACCAGCGTAATAACTCATGGGATAAGACGCGTTGCTACATAAATACTTTAATCATGGATTCAAAGCCCGCTCAATTAAAAAAATATATCTATATTTGATCTTTGATTGAGAGATTGGGAATAATATTATTAACATCTCGATCTAGGTTTACTCTGATTTCCTGGATTGTAAGATGAATACTGAGGCGATTATTAAGTCGGTGACCTGTGTAACTAGTAATACTTAAGATCACTGACAGACACTTAATTAACACGTTGTTGTGTCTAAAAAACCAACATTAGTAAAAACTCTCAAAAGCCCTTGAAGGCGTATATAAAAATAAAAAATATGTATTACTTTAAAATCCCAAAATATACAAAAATAATAATAATGAATACATAGAGCTTTTGATTGAAAATTATCCAAGGTAGTCAAAATTTGAAATTCAGTTCTTTTAAAACATGAATAATTGTAATATTCAGAGTAAAATTATGATGCAAACTTTTAAGAAAAATATCAACATACCCCCTTTGATCTTAGACGTCAATTATGTTGTGCTTTCAGGGAAGCACTTAATGCTCCACATTTTCTTAACAATATTGTGTGTGAAAACACAAACAAATACATACAATGTTGCGCTGGTTTCCCGAAAATGTATAAAAATGAACACGTTTTGTATGGAGAATGTAGCGATGCGCCAATTGGCACCAACCGGTTACTGAGAAAATTGAATCCGGTAACAGAATGTGTTGATTGGAAAATTACGTACTGAATCACGATAAGTGTATGAAAAAACTGGTCGAGCATATGATCGGTGCAAAAAAAGGCAAACAAATCCGACATTTTCACAACGCGGTGAGAATTGGTAGAAAAGTGGAATCACGTAACTGAAACATGCAGATCTGAAAAAATCACATGTACTTGTCGTGATTTTTATTTAGATTTTGCATTAGAAGACATGTCGAGGGAAAAACAGGTCGAAATGACTTTTCATTGATTCAATCATTTGAAAATAGACGTATATAATATGCTTTTTTATTCAACATTACAGATTACTCGGTTTCTCCAAAACGTTGTGAGAAATTCAGCTCCACAACATGTTTTAATGAGTTGGAAAATAAAACTTTAAAATAATGTAAAGTGTAGGAGGCAATCTATTGTACAGGGTGGACTTTAATTAACTGAGAATATTTTAGGGGGTGTTAGGGTATCGTAAGAATAATTGAAATAAAATAATAAAATATTAAAAAATATATATCTTAAATAAAAATTAAAAAATAATTAATAATATTAATAGTGCTTTTGGAATCAAGTTTGGGCCACCATTTTGGAATCAACTGTTTCTCTGAAGTACTCAGTACTGACTGTTACGTGTATATTGTGTCTGTTATACATAATTAATATTATTATATTTTTTTAAATATTAATTAATAAAAAAATATATTTAAATTTATATTTAAAAATTTCGATTATTATTACGATACCCTACCACCCCCTAAAATATTATCAGTTAGTTTAAGTCCACCCTGTATATTTCCATACAAGTTCGCTCCTACACAAGTCTGTAAGCGGCAGATTTGGTGGAAAAGAGATCACCCAGATGCGCAAATTCGTTGTATTATATTCAAAGTAGAATGGAAAATGTAGACTGGAGTTTAGTTTATACCATTATCTCATTTACTTATTCAAATAATTGATCAAGATACATTTTTTTACCAACATTATATTTATTTATTAAATCTGAGAAGAGAATTGCAAATTTTACCAAGAAAAATATTTTTATCAGTGAGATAATATTTCCTGCCTATCAATTGAGACACTCGACGTAAAATATTATGTTATTATGACGACAAATAACTGATAAAATTAATTAATTTGGGTAAAAAATGCACCTAACATTTATTAGACTTGACTCAAAAAAAGTGTTATAATTAAATGTTATTTTTTATACGACAAGAAATCAGAGTAAATGAATATTGTTTACATGCCTATAATTTTTATTTTCAAAAGATAACCTTTGTGTGTCAACGAATGCGTAAAAAATATTTTTATTTATTTTAAATATATCATCCAAAAACACGTTGTTTGCATTTTAAATAATCTAATACCTTATAATAAAATAAACATTATTGTTTTTTTAATGTGACACGATTACGCTATATTTTTATGAGTCGCAATGTAATTATTCTATAAATAATATTAACCTTCCTAGATAGCTCAGTGAACCCGAGTGCCATTGAACGTGTGGTCATTATTTATAAATGAAAGAAAGCCAACTTTTTCTATTATAGTATACAGCTTTTTATTTATAAACGTTTGTAGTTTCTAAATAAAGCACACCTTACGATACTCGAGCCAAGACGAATTACTTGAATGATTTCTCACTAATCGAATGGTTTGAATATGAAAATTGGTTCAATTAGAGCTTGAAGAATTCATTCATTCATTCATTTGACAAGATGTGAATATTCATTGAATGAATGAGTTAATTAACGGTATTTATTCGCCGTGTAAATAAACATAATTAACAGTAAAAATAATTGTTTTTCCCCAGGTTATGTGTTATTTATTAGGTACAACGTAGTTTGTGTTGAAACTATGCCAACTGTCACATACTCACGTGTTTTTTTTAATCTTCTTCATCCCGTTAAAAACATTTATAACATAGATATTGAGTACAATAATATTTGCCCTAAGAAAACATATTTTCGTGAATAGTATTCCTTCATTTTAAACGTTGCGAATTTTCAGATAATATTTACTCTCTTCACGTTTTATGATACAAACTATTTTTAAACAGTCTTTTTAGTAAATTTTTAAGTTAAATGATATATTATTAACTATTATCAAGGTAAAGGTTCCTTTCAGTGTTGCCATTTACAAGCATTACAAACGGAAAAAGTAGATTATATTTAAAATAAGCACTATAGCTTGTTCCACGAAGGTGTAGATGAATTATTTTCAAGTTCTTTCAGTGTTGCCATATAAACGTATTTCACTTGAAAACGTTTGCATGTTTTTTTTAAATAAACGGAACAAGTAGATTCTATTTAAAATAAACACTATAGATTGTTCCATGGATGTGTAGACTAAATATCTCACTTATTTAGTAGATAACTCACCAAAGGCCATAATGGGGTAACTATAATATCATTTTTATTATGATATCACAGTTATTTCTAGTTTAAAATTCAAGCTACAAGTTTTAGGCACGCGTAAAGATGAACTAACTTACCAAAAACAACTGTGATTGGTCAAATCATAACATTAAAGTCTTGCGATGTGACCAATTATGACGGTAATTTGGATTCTGGGAATGTCTAAAATTTGATATTTCTTCTATGAACATAAGAAGCAATAAGTATAAATAGAATATTCTAGGGTAATTAATAAGCAATTATTATGTACATAAAAAATATGTTCCCTTACTTTTATGTAAATTAAGATTATAATTAAGTGTTTTCTTTATAAAGAAACAGTTGAAAATATTATTTAATTAAGTATACATTTGGAATTACATAATAAAAATGAATTTAATTACGTCTAGGACTATATATATATGAGAATTTTTAATTATCGGTTGGCAACAGTGAGTTTTTTTAGAAATTAAAAACTGAATTACATTATATTGCGAGTTGTTTATTCAATATAAAGTCGTTTGTTTGTCAGAGACAAATTTGCACATATGTTCGACTGATGACTGAATCCGTATCAAATCTTAAAAACACGTCAATTTTATTACTTAAAAGCACGTGTATTATTGATTAAATGACATTTTATTTTTAATGTCGAAAATTGCAAATGTTAAAATCACGGTCAAACAATACATCCAAGGTGGGTACATTTTATTTGCAGATAGCTCAAGCAGTACAAATAACACGACAGTTAAATTTTATTGGTGCAATATTATATTTAGCTTGGGGAATATTCCAGTTAGCTATTTTTAAACACGGTGAAAATATTTAAGCTTATCACCAACAAACAATATTTACACGGAATTTTGTTTTCGACGAAAATATATGTTTAATGTGGGATTATTCAACCGAATCTTTACACATATAATATCAGAGGCTCAAAGGTTAAATATTTCTAAATTTGTTTAGTATTTTCATTACAAACATCGGCCGTCGTTAAACAATATGAGATTTGTTACTAACCTTGACACAAGCTTAGTCTAGTAAAAGTCATATTACACTAGACTGATTAAGGTATTTGATTAATTATGGGTGAGGCCTCTTACTATAGACACATAATGTTATTATACTGCACTGATTCAGGAATTAAACAAAGCAGTCTAAAAAGGTCTTTTCATTTCTAGTATCTTTTGTTTACAAATTGACGTTAGACTCGTTATTTAATTATTAATTTGTTTCATATGAATTGAACTTTGATTCAAACGATATGATTTGCATTTTTAATGATAAATATCAGCATCCATTGCTATAATTAGTATTTAAAGTATAATATTTAAAATATACCACTAAAATTATACTTATTTTCCAATAAAATTATGGTAATACGTTCATATCCTGTTCGAATTAAAAAAAAAGTATTTACTCTAATGTCCAGGATATTAAGGTGTGTATTAAGGCGATTATTAAATTGGACAAAAAATAAATAGAAAAAATACTACCTATATGTATAACAGCTAAAGATTCGAGTCTATTTATTAATTGTTTGTAAAATATGCCGAGGAATGAAAATGTATTCCATGAACACATATTGACAATAATACACACAAGTATGAAAACATTCAATAGATTATATCATTCATTTCATAATAATATTATTTTGATAACAAGTAAACATTGTAGTTCCACGAATTATGGATCAGGACTGGCTCAATATTTTTTTTTAAAAGATGATAATATACACGAAATGTCCTTTCAATGACTGTGTATTAAATTAACGTGTTTATTTAACTCTGAATCGGTTGTAACGTATGAATTTCCCAGAATATCGTTTGTAAAAATAGCACAGTCATTTGTCGAGATCATGCTGTAATAATGTATTGAAAAAAGTGCTAAAAGTCGTAAATGGAAATGCTAAATAATGTGACGTATTGAGAGTAAAATATCACTTTACTTATTAATTTGTTATTGCAGTTAAATAATACAGATCACGATCGGTTTACATGTCAACCCGATTTCATTTAAACATATTTATTTATTTATATAGAACGAGAGTGAATGCTGAATTGCACTTATTAATCGTTTCATACAATGTAAATAAATTGATAAGTGATTTTATATAGGTGAACATCAACACAATAATTTTACATACTAAGTCTCTTATATGATTTTAAAATATACATTCATAATCAAGGTTTGTCTGGATGGAATAAGAGTTATAATAGCTTTTGTAAATAAACATTTTTCATATGTTACAAAAAAACAATATTTCATCATATTAAATGTATTATGTTTTAATCGATTATCTCGGAACTCACAATTTCAGTATACGCCCTTATTCCACCTATTAATTAATTTTGGATAGCAATGATGACAGTTCAATTTTAAATACAAAACCCTTTAATTTATTATAAGGTTTTTTTATAATTGTTAATATAACAAATTGTCGTTCTTGAATTGCCCATAACGTTGTAAATAAATATTGTTCTTGAGGCTTATCGATTATAAATTGGGACGTCCACACAACACAATGCTTAAAGCGAAACTGATCTAAACGTCACATAACCAAGATGGCGCGCAATAAAAATTGTAGCAGGACTTTTGCCCCGCCCGTTACTAATTTTAAATATAAAAAAAATCAAACAAATACTTAACCAGTCTTAATTTTACATCGTAAAACATATTTTTCCACCGAGAATGATATGTATTTTTTGAAAACACATTTTTCAACAAAGAAAACAAACTTCAATCCAGTTATTTTCCTAGAAAATTTCCCAACGCGGGAAGCTTATATGAGTAACAAATATCGTAAATTAAATCGCCAAGGTTGCTCGCTAAAATTGAAGAGAGAGAGGGACATTCTGTGAAATGATATGGCACTTTGGCACCGGACTGTTCATTTTCGTCAAATAACACAATATTTTTGGCAAGTGTTCACCGACTTATTATTATTATAATTATTATATGGAAGTCACCCGATAATCCATCCCACAGGTTGCATAATAATAATGTGGTTTTCCATGATAAGGGCACGAGCCCGCGAAGTAAACGATCCACGTGAAGGGAATTGTCGCTGGCTATATGCCCGCTTGTATTTATAGCGATGGATGATGAGGAAGAGGATGAAAAATAAAGAAGAAATAAGAGAAGGTCAACACCTTGGCAACAGGTGTGATTAGTAGGATCACTTGGATTGTAATTGGCAACAACAACGCCTTTCAACATGGGAAACTTTCAACAAAGTGCATTCACACAACGCAACTTTCAAAATAAACAACGATAAAAATATAACAGCGGCTCGTTATCGAACAATGAATTTTTTCGACAGTCGTCTATGGGAATGTCGACATTTAATCAATGAGACTATTTTAAGGGGACTATCACAAAAAAAAATTTAATTTGCATATAGACGATCATGAGAGCTTTTTTTTTAACATACATGACAAAAACAAATGTAAAACAAAAATATTGTGCAAATATGAAAAGTGTATTTTTTTATTTGTTTCAATATAAGGTCGATCATACATAAGTCCTTGAGGCGGCAGAATTGGTGGAAAAGAGATCACCCAAGTACGCAGATTCTTCCATCCAAGTCAAAGGAGAATGAAACGGTTTATAAATGTTCGGGTCACAATTCATATTCATAATTCTTTACACTAATAAAATATTCATATTAATCTGAAATGAAAATTGCTGTTATTATTAATTTTTTTTATTCATAATGAAGATAATTAAATAGCCTTAATTTTCTTAAAATATTCTCATTGATGAAAAGTCCACACCGCTTATTAATTAATTAATTAATTTCTCATAGAACATTCTAAGAAATTGCTTACCCCCTTTTGGATGGTCATTTTGAGTCTATATTTATAAATAGATTTTCTTCAAATAATGTAATAAATTGCATCAGTGCCTTAGATTTTATAAATTCTTTAATTATAATCATGGAGCAGTTACCAATTTTAAATTTGTATTCATTAATATACATATATTATTAAAATCTTTAAAAAAAAAAAAAATGAGACCGTCATTCAATGTTTATATAATTTACATATCGTCGAAAATAAGTACAGAAAAAAACGGTTATATTGTTATTATAATAATAAATATCATAATTCGCACCTCCATTTGAATACAATTAATAAACTTAACTCCTTTGTATATAGGTTTCATAAAATAGATCTAAAAAAAATAAAATAAAATATACAAAACGTTTTTTTAATTTTCATATTGTAAATGTACCTTCACGTAGCTAGATTAATTTTCTTGTTTGGATCACGGATAACATTATTTTTTATTATAATGATAGTATTGAATGTGTGGTATATGAAAGAAAATATGTAGTATATATATCATCATATTTTAATTATTAAAAAAACAAGCTCTATTTCAGGATTTTTAATTGAAATTGGTCATCTTTAATGTTGCATCTTTTGATTTCATAATATGTTAAAATCGCAACATGATACAAAAACATTTATGTATTTAAAGTTGATTTAAATACTTTGCGGTGATCTAAAAAAATGCAATGTCGTAAAGTGACACCCAGATTTATTATTGTTTTCATTTTCGTACATTTAATCTGTTTTGTTTATACTTGCCCCTGACGATCCGGGTCAGTCGTCAAGTGTTATTTATTTTGTAAACGTTTAAATTCAAGCATTACACAGGCTGTAAACTAGTATCAAAAATAGCACATGCGATGTTTGCTTGTGAATTATTACTTCATGAAAGTGGCAAATAATCTCCAAGGATAGTAAGTTATAATGCGATATTTCACACTGATAACAGTTAACCTTTTTTTTTACTATTTACTATGTGTACACTAGTAGTTACAACGTCACACTTATCTTTGAACAAGCGGAATTTTTATTGATATTTACGTGACTTATACGTCAGAGATTACGGTGCCATTGTTTAACAAATTGCAGATAAGCTGTTAATTGAATGCAGTCGACAAGTGTATTGTTGTATGATAAACATTTTATGAGGATATTATTTAAATGAATTCAGAGATAAGTTTTACTAGATTCAATATGAGTCTGAAAAATCGTAGTAAGGCAACGTAGGCAGAATATGCGGTGGCGATATAATATATAAATAATGAAGTTTTACGAAAGGTTAAGCTATATTACTTAAATTAAATGTGTGAAAATACTCTCTTTATTTAAATAATTATTAATAAAAATAATACTTAATTCCTAAAGTATTTAACAAACAAAATTCACTACTGGGCACTTTATAGAAACAGCTGATTCCTAAATGGCGGTCCAAACTGGATTCCAAAAGCACGAAACATTTATTAAATAATTATTTTAATGTAATAAAACAACAAATTTCTTAAAAAAATATTGAATATTTTTTATAATAATTTTTGCGATACCTTAAATATTTTTAGTTGGTTTAAGTCCACTCTGTATATAACACATCTTTGGAAATATTATAAAAATAATAGAATCTAAGGCAATAGGATAGATTAAAATTTTCTCATAAAATATAATTTATCGTATATATAGAGAAGAGAGATATATATATATATATATATATATATATATATATATATATATATATATATATATATATATATATATATATATATATATATATATATATATATATATATATATATTTATTTTATTTTTTTTTCATTTTAATTTGAAGGTAACATTCAATTGGTTATTAACACAAAAATATATCTACAAATTGACAATTTCACTTGAAATATTAATGTTGCGTTATTGTAAAATATTATTAAATATTTTGTTGCAAACACACATATACATAGGTTTGAATTTTAAATTTATCACTGAGCATAAAAATTGGAGGCACAAATTCATCAACGTCAATACTGCAAATTTATATATTTTAGCCATTTATATAAAAAATATTTTTTCATGCTAATGATAATAATATTACGCAGAATCGTTCACAAATTTTCAATACAGTTGATTAAGAAAATTTGTTTCGGTACGTAATTGATTAGATTGTGCTTGAATCAAATTATTAATTAATAATACTTGTTTAGTAGGCGAATATGGATCTTAATTAAACTCTTTTGAAGTGTGACTGATTCAATTACAGACTTTTAAGCATATTGAAAATAACAATCGATTGAAATTATTACCAAGATTGGTTGAATTAATGTAATTTGATCAATAAATAAATAACATAGCAATAGCACGTCCTCGACCTTTCAATAAAATTCGTCTAGTTGTACTCGTCAATCATAATAATTATTATTTTCACTGATTGATTATTCATCTAAAATGCTGAATATTGATAAAATGGACTATGAAATCGCTCCATTGATCATAAATAAACCTCGGCCAAGAAGGTGAAAAAAACAGGTTTCCAATTACTCACAATTGTAGAGCACTGCGCGGCTGACATTTTTATTATATTGCATTGTTATGTATATTTTAATTTTCAGATATTAACAGAACTATCTTATAACACAATAATAGTTTTTTTTTAAATTTTCGTTCAACTTTATAGTTTGTCCCCTGAATATAATAATTGAAGTATGAAAACTGTCGATGTATATTATACAGTAAAAATTAATTAATAATATAATTTACGTATAATAGACACAAAAACACGTAAATGTCACTAACTAGTACTTCACAGAAACAGCGGATTCCAAGATGGTTACCCAAACTCGATTCAAAATTACTATTAACTATTAATATTATTAAATATCTTTAAATAGTAATTTTTTTAAAATATTTTTTTCAATTATTCTTGTGATACTAGGGTACCCTCAAATATTCTCTACCTACCCCCTAAAATATTCTCAGTTATTTCAAGTCCACCCTGTATAATAAAATAATATAATAATCAAATAATAAAGCAGTATTATAAAGGTAATCGTTACAGAGCTCGAATACGTCAAAGTACTTCATAACACTTGATTATTAACGATGCATGCGCTTTTTTAACATTAACCGCAAGATTTCTTTACTAATTTATTATTTAATTTTATGTAAAATGGATTGAAAATGTAGCCAAATAGTTACTTTGCATTGTCATATACATATTTTGGTTCCAAAGTCAAATTATTAACTAAATACAAACTGAACTTTAAAATGTGTATATCTATTTTGATTTATAAAAATATTTACTATGTAAATGTTACCAGTATATAACTGGATTTTATCTTTATGCCATTGTATGTATAATTGATAATTTTATCACGACAAATATTGAAAGTGAGCTCATACAGTATTGGGATGTAAGAATAACACGGTTTTATTATTAGACATGAAAAGTGACTATAAAATAGTTATAAAATACATTTGATAACCGTCCAATACATTTTCTATTTATGAGATTATCGCCAGACACACTGTCTCGTATTAAATTTATATTCAACGTTTACGCATGTGGTTTTAAGAATATTACTAACCCCATTTAATCCGAAATATATCATTCGTCTTCGGCCAAGTCAAGCAGGAAATTTTTAATAAGAACCATTCGCCTTATTCATTTTTTCAGAAGGACGAAATTGTTTTTAGAATATTGAAACTTCTGAAATAAATTAATAAAAATGTATGTTCATGGAAATCAATGAACTGTCACTATTTAATTTTTATTTAAAAATATTGTGGGTAATTTATCGAATTTTGACACTATTTAGTTGCCAAACTGAACTTTTGGGTGGAATAAGGGCGGATATCACAAAATGTCCCTTTTCCGTAAATTGACAAAATTCTCTATTGATCTATGTACAAAACATTTAATCTTTTTATTACTACTTCATCATATAAATTTATGTTTTACTCGATTATCTCGAAACTGACAATTTCAGTATACGCCCTTATTCCATCCAGCCCCTCAATTAATGATAAATACATTCAAATAAAATGTTTATAATAAGTCATTGTTAACTAAATGAAATGATGTCATTAATTTATGTAAAATTAAATACGGAATAAGGATAAATTATATTTTCCACTAATATTAATAAAATGAACTATTAATTTGTTATTATATTTTTTAATCAGTTAAACCAAACAGAATACATCGGAATATTATATTAAAGTCTATTAAGACGAAATAATGAATTATCTCGATACATCAATCATCTAGGACAGGAGTTGAACCTCTGCCTTCAGGTTAAGCCCCAGTTATACAGTTTGCTCATTAATCATTAAATCAAACATTTATACAAAATGTTCTTTTGTTTTTGTAATTCTTAACATTGTTGAGTTCTCAAATGATGTTCTTGAAAATCTATTGGGGATATGAATTAAAACGAAAGGCCTTAATCAATCTAATTTATTTATTTATATACATCCCGAGGTTTTTACAAATTTTGGTTTTTATATACAACAATGTGTCTGTCGGTGATTAACTATTACTAGTTAAACAGGTCACCAAAAGTATTAATAACCTTGTCATTTTTCAGAATTTAGGTGTGATTTTTATCAAAAAATTAAGTATCCTATTATAAAATAAAGATTTTTACATGATTTACTATAATAACCTTGAATTTATTTATACTTTTTGAGAAGGTTTTATCCATATTTTTTTTAACACAACAACGTGTTAATTGTCTGTCGGTGATCTTAACTATTACTAGTTACACAGGTCACCGACTAAATAATCGCCTCAGTATTTATTTCACAATCCAGGACATTAGAGTAAACATGACTCAATAGTTCTAAATTGTGGTTTATTTAAGTATAAAATATGATACCGTTTTTTATTTTATGCTACATATAGTTAAAAATAAAACATCTATTATAAGGATATGAAAATTCATCATGAAAATTTCCTTACAATCTAAAATATCTTATAAGTAAACTTATATCGAGACGATCGATAGGGATTTTATTAATATTATTTCCCATCTCCCTGTCGTAATAACCAATCAATTATATTTTTATTATTGTTATTGTCACGCGTTTTTATTCCCCGAGCTTTAAGCTACGTTTTTTTTTAAATGGTCGCATTATAAATCATGATCATCATCATCATCACAAGCACTCCAGTTCAGTGATGGACCAAGGCCTTTCAATATCAGCATCTTCCACTTAATGCTCCTTCAGTTATTAATTCCTAAACTCCTAACTACCTTATAGAATTCGTCCGCCCACCTTAGCCTAGGTCTACCCTGTCTTCTCTTACCCACAGGCTTGCTGGATAGTATTTCCGATACTATCCCTCCTGCTCTTTCCAAGTGTCCAGCCCAACCTAATGTTAAAGCCCTAATAAACTGCACTACGTCGCATTATAATTAAAGTAGTTTAATAATTTAACGAGTATTTGGTGTTTTATTAATTTCACCCAATATGTGCCACTGTCGCTTCAATACTGAAAATGTATGGCAGTTTTGTCAGTGTTGTGATGTTCAAATATTGACTGAGGTCACAAGATATGAGAGCCGACTATAAAAATAACGCCAAGCCGTACAACAAGCACACTTCACAAGTTACTCTAGTAGAGTGCAGACGCTTATATTAGCAACAGCAGCCGAAGAGTAGCTACATTACACTACAATCATCATGCCAATCCAATTAGCCATGCCTTCTCTTTGCAACGTCGAACACGGATTCTCGAGGATTACCACAGAGGATTTCGTATACGTGAGTGCTGAAGAGAAGTCCGGAGACATGATCCTGGTCGGGCCAAGCGGCAGGCGGCAAGATGTACAAGTTAAAATATACAGGACCACATTTGAGCATTTCGCCGTTGTGTATCCCCAGAAGAAAATATGCAAACCAATCGGAGTCATCAACCTGAAGAACACTTCATGCCAGAGGATTGCTTCTCCACCGGGTATACTCCTGAGACAAGAAGTCTTCGACAGCACCGCTTGTCTGAAGTTCTACTGCTCGCACCCGGAGGATGTCGAATCCTGGCTATCAGCTTTCTCCAAATCCAGAATCACATTCATCAGACAGAGCTCCCTGCCAATTGTGGAGGAAGACGAAGAGTTTTGAATGTTATTAAGTGAATCGTGACGCGGAGAAAGCCGCGTTTTGTGAACCAACTCGTCTTCGCATCGGTGCTGATGACGTCTTTTCTATTTTGCATGTTTTAATGCATAGAAAATGTTTATAAACACGTGTAAAGTGCTGTGCATTTACTCTAATTGTGATTTACCAACCATCAAACCACAAATCTGCCATCAGCATCACACATATACGGTCTCGTGTTTCCTGCATTTCCATGTTCCTATTTCTAATTCGGCTCAATGTCGAATACAGTTTAGGTTTGTTGATGTAGACCAATATATATATATATTTTAAATTGTGATTACCTATTGATGTTTTTTTATATTTTTATTTTTAACTGTGATAGTAGAGCTATGTATTTTTTTATCATAACAAAATATTGTAATAAAAATTATTAAAAATACAACATACATATTTTTATTTCACGCAAACAATGCAGTATTTTTTAAATTAAATACTGTGACGCCTTCCCCATTTATATTGAATCCCTTGTATGGGGTTGGCCAGGGCACCTTAAATTAATAATTATTTAATAAAAAACTAAGTAGTTGATAATGTTGACGTATGGGTAGAATTCCAAAATTAAAGAAATTTATTTAATGTAACTTCCACAATGTTTTCAAATATCTTTACCCCTAGCCCTAAGTAGTATTAAATCTTATTACGTTGATATTCTTTATTCAATCAATTAGAAAATATCGAAATATTGAATATTTGATACATGATACATCAACCATCTATCAAGGAATTATCAGGTAATTTATCACGTTTGTAATAATAATTATTAATTATATTTATAAATCTCCCGTTAACATGAAAACTATTTTCAGCGATTTCTTCAATAGTGCGACATCTTCTGGCTGAAACAAGTTTGTTTTTATCAAATGAATGCTTTTCTTTATAGAATTTTGACATGTTGTATTTTCAATGAAATACGCATAAATATAAATACTTATGAGAAAATTTATGCAATGTAAAGTATTACCATATTTTGCATACTTAGATCGTTAAATTTAGATGTTGATCAAGCAAATGTAAATTGATCAAATGTTTATGGGATTCCCAGGAGATATATTTAAGTGGACTACACGTGTGTGATGTTTACAATAATATTAGTGTTGTTCATCATGAAAATAGAACTGAATTAATTAAAAATAGAGTAAATAAATACATAAAAACATATAATACATATACAGGGTGTAGGGTATTAGGGTATCGCAAGAACAAGTGAAAATATCTATTGAATATATTTTTTATTATTAATTAAAAATATTAATATTGCTTTTGGAATCGAGTTTTGACCACCATATTGGAATTGTCTGTTTCTGTGAAATACTCATACATACAGTACATAAAAAACCTAGTTTTTTTTTCGCTGATGTTTGCGATACCACCCGTTAAAATATTATCAGTCAATTCAAGTCACTCTGTATACGGTTAACTGGAGTTTTGGAGTAAATTATTTGACTATTTATTTATGTTATTGCACTAGTTTTGTAGTGAAATTTATCATGTGTGGTTTTATTATCACCTGAAACGGTTGGCTTTTATAGACAGTATCGAATTGGACAATTTTCAGAAAAGCGACACAATCTATAAAATTTTATGTGCTGAAAGAGTTCAGTATACAGAATCCATTTGGCACAGGTTTTTCAGGAAACTGGCGGTAGTATTTTACAGTTTCAAACAGGAGCCATTCGTGGTTCTTTTCACAAAGCATTGTATTGAATATAAAATGTTGGATTTTTTTTAACAAATTTCTACAATTTATTATTTGATTAATTTAATATCTACATTTCCGTACAATAAATTGCCCCAAGTACGGCGAGGGGGTGCTTTTAAAGCAGGTTTATATTACAGGGGTTGCCAAGTGTGGGTGTGACTATTTATTTCAACCCACGCAATAATCTTTAGAGATCTTTGACCCAATTTTCCGTATCATAATCTAAGTTACGTTAATTTATATTAAGTTAACAATAATTAACGCCTTCTTCAGGAAAGAATTAATTCAAAATATTTCAGTTATAATACTAGTAATGGTAAATAAATATATCCATTTATTTTGTTTGAAATAAGGATATTCTTAAATTGAATATTTTCAGTACTGCTTCAATGTGAACAAACTGAAAAATATGAGAATAAGATCTAACTTTGACACACGACTAATTCTATGGTTAAAAACAGACATGTGTTTCTTATAATAATTATGTTATATTAAGAATGAAATTATATTATTGAAAATGCCCGTTGTTGTTGGTTAGGTTATTAACTTTTTCTCAACTATCCAGACATTTCATTCTCAACCAGCTGAAAAGTTTTCTCTCCATAAATTGAAAATGTTTCAGCTTTCAGCGGTCACTTACACAAAATAGACACGTGTAAAACATTAAACAATGTCGCATGCTCTTGGCAAAGTCAAAAGAGTAAATATTCAACTGTGAAACTTCTATCTAAAACACACAGAAATGCTTAAAAATATGTGTCGTTTGCTCGTTTAAGATAAATCTTCGTGGCGGTTCTTTTCAGTCGACTAGAAAGCTTTTAAATCCTCAGTATATTTTTTATTCTATTATGTAATAAATTATCATTTCAAATATCCATTATTTTTATCATAGTAAAATAATATACAATACACTTTTTAATTAAAATTTAATTGAACTCTTTGTGGGAAATTAATATTTTATGTGTTGATAATATATTAACATTATCAAAAAGTGTGCATTAATCACAATGTCGATATTTAAATGCGAAAATGATAAAAATTACATTGAGTAAATTTATAAAATGGAGTACTCGGCAGTTATTGGCCACTATTTAATATTAAGTGATTTTGAATAAACATATATTTATTTTAAAAATTGAGTTTACTATAAACTGAATAGTTTAGAACCGCGTCTTTGTGAGGAAGTTATTAAAGTAGCTTAATTAAATTACAATTTACATGAAAATGAAAGCACAGATAACACTTTTGATAATCCTGCTATTGTTCTTGAATTTTCTCACGACTGATTGTAATTTTATTTTTAAATTATCGGAAACATTATCAATCACTCTATAGATAATTTAATGCACAATGTATGAAAAAATCTATATGATTAATTAGTGTTATAGATATGTTTATTTTATGTAACATTTATTTTGTATACAATATATGTAGTCATTTTTTCCTTTTAACTCCTAATAGAAAAATGAAGTAGTAGCGGCTTATTATTATTAGCGAAAATAAATATGGTTGCCCCTAACAGATGACCCAAGCTGTGAAATTTTTCAAATTATTTATTTATAAAATCGCACACAATAATAAAAAGTAATATAGTATGCAAAAATAATGTATGTTTTTAATAAAGGGATTTCTTATTGAAATGAAGACAATTTTTTTTAAGTTAATCATACATTCTGTATTATTATTATTAATTTAAACACGATTTTACAATAATGCAATACGACCTTAGAAATTAATTAATTTATAAAGACGATAAAAAACATTATTTGAATTATAGTATTTATAAAAATGTTAATCATCTTCTCGAATCCAGTTGCATAGTTGAGTGGAGAAGAAGTCAAAGAAAAATATGCATTAATGAGAAATCGTAGTATATATTTTTTGTCGCACACAAAATATATGGAGAATATTAAAAAAGTCAATAGTGATGAAATATTCCAACTAAAGCTGTCTAATTACTTAAATAGTCTAATTTGTTTGAAATCATCGTGGCTGAGCTGTTTGAGTTCATTTAGTTTGATTTAGAATATTCCAGGAAGCGGTTTTGTTCAGTTGCGAAAGACAAGTGTCTGAGAATAGCTGGCAACTAGCCCACTGTGCCACAGGGTTTCGATAATAAACCAATATTTTATTTTTTAACATCACCTACTCGTAAATCTATTCACATCATTCACCACTCGACAGATCAAACGATAAATTTAAGACTGTACGTGTAGTGAAAATAAGGCATTGGATTGTTTTACACACATATTCATGTGTGCAATTCTAAATTCACAAATATTTTTCAGATGTGAAATAAATTTTTCCCAACGATCTGTTGATATTTTGAATGTGACCAAGTCCTGTGTTCTTCTGCTGGAATTTTCGGTCGTGTTTGTTGATGGACGATGTGTTTCTGGAAAATGTCGTCCGCTTTTTCAGGTTAAAAGATATTAATTTTGGCTTTTTAACAAACACCAGGTGACCGGGTTGAAAAATATTTAATAAAAAAATACGACATTACTTCCCATAAATGTAGAAACAGAAGTTAATTAGCCTCGCAAATTATTAAGAAAAAGGATTTTAAAGCTTTATTGGCAATGTAGCTTATTTTAATGACGTAAGGGAAATACGCTATTTTGTATTCCAATTAGGGGCAAAGATTCTTACTAAAAACTGTATAGCATTTAAGAAAAAAAATACTTAATCAGCATTATTATTATTATATTTATACTTTACAAACCTCTTGATTAAACTTTACAAAAAAGGTCTGTCATGGGTTCAAATCTTGCTCGAATTAAAAAAATAGGTCAGCTTTTGTAACTTTTCTGTATTTTAAGGTGTATACTAGACGAATTTATATTGTTGATTTTACCTCTTTGTTTTATTTTTTATTTAAATTTAGATTAGAAAAAATACATTAGAATATTGACTATCTACCTACAAGTTTATTTTATAATAATTTATAAATGTGTAGAAAAAATATTAGGCTTTTAAGTATCCATGACCTATTTTTTATTATTACGAATTTATTGTCATTCCAATTTACATTAGGAAATTAATTATGATTATTCCAATTTACATGATATAAAATAGATAACTGTTCTAGTTTTAATTTTACTATAATTGAATCAATATTCCATATTATTGCGTATCAAGCAAGTTGATTCTCTGGCCTTTGACATAATGATAATAGCGACTCGTTGACTTGTTGTATGCATCGATTATATAAAATATTACTTATTTGCGATGGCTTCGTTGTTACAACACAATATTAACGTTTGTTTGAAAGTTTATAAGTTTAATAGTACCGAGTTGCAGAAGTCATAAGGTATCGTTACAATTCATTACGTACATTCACATATGAAATATTAAGTACGTCACGTCAATGTTGGCTCATTTTGCAATTTATCGAGGTCCATCTGATAATTTGTGTTCGGTTTTAAAATATTTGAGTTTGTGAGTGACACAAGATGTAATCTGTGCGTGTTTATTGTTGAAAGTTGTGAAGATTGAGTTATGTGTGTTGGTAGATTAAAGGAAGAAAGACTGGTTACGAGTCGACATTTTGGTTTAAGAGAGACGCGATCTCGTGCCAACACAAAACAAACATCAAAATTATTGCTCGGCTAACATTTGGAGTGAAAATGAAAGTGTATGCTTGTACACTAGCTTAAGAGAAATTAGGTTTTAATTACACTCATAGCTGCCCTTCTTAGAAAATATGTACCTGCTTTACTGATAAAAAAGTAAAAAGTCCAATTATATCTTAAAAATTTCTTATACATGTTTATGTTTTTTAGATATTACAGTAACACAGGGTTTACACAGACTTAAAAAAACATCACATTACTTAACTTAAAACACAGAAAACAAAAGCATGCCTGGATTGTCAGTCTGGTGTAATTTTTTTTTTTTGATATTCTATAAAGTAAACTTCCTGTGTAATATTAAGAAATTCTTATAAATATTAGGGGGATTTATTATTATGGAATATAAGCATTTTTTTGCTAACACAATCCATGGGGATTCTTATAAATATTATTCCTGGCCCCTCAATCGCAATTCGTGCAAGATTTAATAAACCCATGTTGGTGTTTATTCTCTGAGCTTTTAAGCTAAAATAAAATTTATATCCAAAATAGTCAAAATATGTATGACTCATACCTAATATACTCTTATTTTTCTTTGGTTGTTAAAGTATAGGTACAACTTCCTATCACTTTTTTTAAATGTGCATACTTGTGCTGTCGTGTTTTGTATTTGTTATATTAATATACATCTAATCTCGTTTAATTTTATTAAAAAAAAAACGAATAGTTTATTTAAGACATTGAACATTCATGATGGCTTATCATAGCATTTTAGTTTTTAAAGATGATAAATAATATGAGAATCAAACTTGTTGAGAAGCAGCAAAATCGAGTAGATATGTCAGTCAAGATCTTTGTTTTTTGGTGACCAGATTTAGATGCACCGAGAACTTAAGACATCGAACTTTGAGACTTGTACTAGTTTGATAGAAACATTCTAAGGAAAGGTGAAAGTATGCAAAATAATTTGTATATGACAATAAACTTTATCATAGAATATTGAGAAGAGAAGAAAGCTTCATTCTATGTTTTAATAAATATGTACATTTCGAGAAAATCGATGAATTTATGAGTGAAATAATGGAAGTGTGTATTAAATATTATGAATATTAAATAATTATAAGGTTCGCTTCAAAATATATAAAAAAACTATTTTATTTAAAACGCCTAATTATAACTGTCACAGTAATAATCTTGTGAACAATGTAGGGGGTAAATCTGGATCTGCAATTAATATAATTTTTTTCCATTACAATCTATGACGACTGAGTATAAAATAAGTATCGGTTATTTAGTGCTATGTTTATTTGATTCGGGGTTTTGAAGTAAATATTGAACAATAATAAAAAATTGCAATACGTCATTATCTATTTCAATACGTAATGTCTGAGAAGCGTTTTTTGCACAATTCAATGGTGGGCATTTAATTTTATGGTAATATTTATATTATGACGTAAGCGGGCAAAAATACCACGTCAATTCTGTGTAATCGATTTTAAATTTATCGATATTTGAGTATGGATTAGAAATATATAAATAAATACATCGGGCCAAAAATACAGACATCGGGCATTCAACAAGTCGTATTTTAGAAGTGCTCATTTAATCACAGAATATCTTCAACGTAAACTAACCGATCAGTTTACAAAGAAAGTGTCTGATTCATCGGATCAACTGGACTATTTTTGATCAAAATTGTATGGCGACGACATCTTTGATGATGTCATGGAGATTCCCGTTCGTGCAAACAGAGGTGTGTCATCAAATATTATTCAAAATGTATGATTCCACTCTCAAAAGTACGAAAAATGTGTTATAGGATATACAATGGTATATACAGAGGTAAACTATCTTACCGCAAACGACTGTGATTGGAGATTACATAATATTGTTTTGCGAGGTTGCTCTAAGCATGTCTAATTTTGATATTTCTTCTACAAACATAAGAAACAAAAAGTGATTTTCACATTTGTCCTAACCAATTGTTAGAACAGGTATCTAAGTTTATTAATAAAAAATGTATCATAAACAGCATTAAAAAGTTTATATGTAGTTTTAAATCATTATAGAGGGTGAGCTTGAAATAACTGAGAACATTTTAGGGGGTGGTACGGTATCCTAAGAATAATTGAAAAATAATATTAAATATAATATAAAAAAAGCAAATTTTTATTAATTAAAAATTACAAAATTGTTAATAATATTAATAGTGCTTTTCGAATCGAGTTTTGGCCACCATCTTGGAATTAGCTGTTTCTATGAAGTACTCAGTGGTGACTGTTACGTGTGTATTGTGTCTGTTATAAGATATTAATTATTTTTTAATATTAGTTAATAAAAAGTTTTTTTAAAAAAATATTTAATATTATTTTTCAATTATTCTTACGATAACCTACACCCCCTAAAATATTGGCAGTTATTTCAAGTCCACCCTGTATAATTGAAAAGCATTGTACACGATGCTCTAAAATAATTATTGTTTTAATATCGAATCCGTGACTATTTTCTCGTTTTTGTTTTTTTATCAATTTAATTTAATGCTGTAAAAGGTGTTAATATAATAAATAAAAGTAGTCATAAAATACCAAAAACAAACAAAAAACTAAAGAATAAATAATGAATTTCCACAAATTCTCCCAGTTTCACAAAAATTGAAATTTAGTTTTCTTAAAATACGTAGGTACAGTGGACAAATACTTTTTGTGATCTCGATATTCTTATTTAAACAATATTCATTTATTATATTAATTGAATTATTTTTTATGTTAGATTATCAAAGTACCTAATTGTAAATTTCCATTTCTGATACAATTCATTATGATTTTTTCATATAAAAGCATCGAGTGCATATTAAACACACATTTTAATATAAATTGTTTACTTTACAGCCTTTTTTCCGTGACGCATGTTGAAATGGGTGATTTTTACAGTAACATTTTAAATTTTCCAACCACGATTGTGTATTTTAAAAGTCGGTTATGGACTTAAGAATAAAAGTCGTGACATAACAATAAAAATGGAGACCACTTTCTTCTTCATGGCCTTTAACTGAGGTCACCAAACAATTCATATCTGAAATATTGTGGGTGTTATTTTATGAAAGTATTTATTTTATTTTATATATGCAAGATTTTTTAAATAGATCGATTAAATATATTATATTTTGTTAAATTTGAATTAACATAAGCTATGGGTTAATTGAAAAATAACGTGTATTATTTCTTGTTTAAAAGAATAATTATAGTTTACTTAAAATAGTCTATTTATTAAAATATTATATTCTCTCAATTATTTTCAAAATACATAACAATGTATTTTGCAAACACACCTGTATTTCAAATCTCAGCCGCCGTCACTCACCGTCACCTTTGTATGAAGAATGCAATAGGCAGATTTCAGGGCTTTCCAATAATTAATATTAATTAATATTATTAAAACATTACGATGGTTTAATTGGAAACTTATCATATGTACATTAATGTCAGTTTGGATAAATTTACATATGAAAGTTCATAATATTATGTCTCTAAGTTGAATTTACAATATTAAATTGGCTGTAACTTTAGATAATAAATAACTTCAGCTGAATCAGCTGGTTCTCTGAAGTATTCAGTAGTGACTCTGACCCCCTAAAATATTCTCAGTTATTTCAAGTCAACCATGTACAATTGAAAAGCATTGTACACGATGCTCTTTAAAATAATTATTGTTTTAATATCGAATCCGTGACTATTTTCTCGTTTTTGTTTTTTCTTTATCAATTTAAGTTAATGTCGTAAAAGGTGTAAATATTATAAATAAAAGTAGTCATAAAATACCCAAAACAAACATAAAACTAAAAATTAAACAATGATAATGATTGAAAATTTTAAATATTTACAGTTTCACAAATATTGAAATTTAGTTTTCTTAAAATATGTACAGTGAACAAATACTTTTTGTGCTCTTGATATTCTTATTTAAGCAATATTTATTTCTTATATTGATTAAATTATTTTTTATGTTAGATTATCAAAGTAGCTAAATGTAAATTTCCATTTCCAATACAATTCATTATTATTTTTTCATATAAAAGCATCGAGTGCATATTAAACATACAGTTTAATATAATTTGTTTACCTTACAGCCTTTTTTCCGTGACGCTTGTTGAAATGGGTGATTTTTACAGTAACATTTTAAATTTTCCAACCACGATTGTGTATTTTAAAAGTCAAAGTAAAAAATATTATAACAGTAATCGTTGTAGAGTTGTAATGTGCCAAGCACTTCATCACACCCACTTTGACTAGGTCTGTTATTAATCCATCGATATTATAATAATAATTCAGAGAAGTACTGAGCCTCTCTTTTGTATAATTTTGTATCATACAAAAGTGAGAGTGTGTAGTTCGTTGCGTTATCGTCGCGGCGCTGTATTCTAGTATATTATAGCATTTCGTAACTAGGGACAGTCAGAACTTCGTCAGCTCTTGATCGTACAACACGCGCCTGTTGTATTCAAAATCACTACGCTAACTGTTTACATACATCTGTGCTCTTGTGCATTGTTTTCAATCAGTGAAAATGCCTATTGACGTCGCTCTGCCCGCCGCTTTTCACAGCGAAAAGTTCCTTGGAAATCTAAACGCAGCGAGGACTGAAAACCCCAACGGTTCCCCGGCTAGATTCAACCCCGAAGCCAAATCGGGTAACATGGTCTTCATCAGCCCCAGTGGAAGACGACAAGACGTTCAGATTAAAATATACATGACTTCTTTGGAACACTTCGCAGTGATCTACCCTCTGCGGCGACTGTGCAAACCGCTCGGGGTGATCAACTTGAGAAACACAACAGTGGAGAGGATTCCAGATGAGGCAAAACACGGCCTCATCCTCAGACAGAAGGGCTTCGACACTACAGGAGTCCTCACTTTCTTGGCGGACGAGGCCTGCGAATTAGAAAGCTGGATTGCCGTGTTCACATCCCGGGCGTCTCCCACTATACTGCAAACCACTCTACCCGCAGTTATGGAAGACGATGAAAATTGAACTGATCGTCGACTATGGATTTGCGGTTCCGTTTTTGGACTGGAAGTCTTCGGTTCGTGACTTTGGCGAGGCCGTCGGAAAGTGGCTCTCCTACAGGAATAAAATGATTGTGATAATAATTGGCAGAACCGAAATGGCCGCCATAATAGTGCCGGAGTTCTTCTGTACAATAAACAGTGCTAAAACACTCGATGTATTATTGTCTATCAATTATTCCATCTCTGTTAAATGTGTGTGATTTATAATTGTGACTGTAGATTTTAAATTATTTGACTATGGAATTGACCCGTACATAAAGGCTCGTTCATACTTTCAGACACGGATCGTACTTCATCTAACTTCTATAGTCAAATAATTTTCACTCTACATAGTTGTAAAACTAGTCTTTCAAAATTTATTGTTACCGCATTTTGTAATTGATAATTTGAATTTATTTTATCGGCTACGGCGATCGATGTTCTCTACATATTTGATGTAGAATATCTTTTCTGTGAATCGACTGAAAAAAAGTATTTTCTTGTGTGATCGTCTAATTTATTCGATATGAAAAGGACCCGTTTTGTGTGATGTTTTTTGTTTTTTTGAATCGACATAAGAAATGATATTTTTTCATAAAAAGAGCTAATCATCCAAAGAAATATTAAACAAGTAGAGATTAGATAGATAGCAAAAAATAAATGTATATAAATTTCTCTCCATATGCATACATACATACATATCTGGCGTATAAGTGAGTCGAAGCATATTAATTAAATAATTCGCACTAAGTACTTACTTGATGTTTTTTTTATTGGCTGGTGTTTTTAATGAATGTTAAAAAATCTGTGAATATATAAATAATTGATGTATCAATGTGTTTTTATCATGCTTTGTTGCCAATATCGACATGTTGTTTGTTTTGTCAAAGAGAGAATATTTAAATATATTCATTGAAAAACGCATAAATTATTGTGCATTTGATTTTGTATAATAAAATGAACTTTTAATAACGTCTTCTCTTTTATTTATATTAAATACACTATACGCTTCTACCAAACCGCAATTTTTTTAGAATCATTAAAATATTTTTACACGAGAATGCGGTATTTATTTATAAAATCACACGACCGAAACATTTTATTTCAACACATTATTTGGTCCATCAACATATTCAGTTGTGCAATAATTGCATTTTATAAATAAAAATAAATGAGAGCACTTGTTTATTCTGTTTAATTTCTACGCGTACATTTGACACAAAACAATAATAAAGCTTATCAACTTACATAACCAACAAGTTTTATATGAAATTGATCAACAATAATAATAATAAAGCAATATCGAAATTCCAATATAATCACTGACCACTGATGATGAAGTCATTTTTGTAAGCGAAATGGGAGTAGATAAGTTAATATAATATGTCCAGATAACACACATATGGGCATTTTGTCAAAATACAATGTATTCAATAATATCTTCATAATATTAGATTTATAATATTCTTAATTTATATGAAATGGATGCCAAGAAATTATACAATTTATTAAAATTTCTTTATATAATTTCATTTCATAATAAAAAATGCACCTGTATACAAGAAATCAATTATATAAAAAATGAATATTTAAAATCATAAGTATATATCTTTCTTTTTTATAAATATAAACATGGATTTTGCTCGTGTGTGATTTTTTGATAATCTAAAAGATAATTTTTATTGACAATTTCATTCATATAATATTTCAAAATATATAATAGTAGGTACATACGTTAAATATAAAATTATTAGAGTGTTTTTACCATAAAAATGTATCATCTACATTTTAGAGAAATTATCTAGTTTAATAGCTCAGGGGATAAGGCGCGTGTCTACAAATACTGTGGTCATGGGTTTAAATCCTGCTCAAATAAAAAAATATTTGATCGAGTATTACGACTGGGAAAAATAAATTATAATAAAATCCCGATCGACAGTCTTGATCGAGGTTTACTATGATTTCCTGGATTGTGGGGTGAATACTGAGGCGATTATTAGATCGGACAGAGCCGCCTGTCGGTGACTTGTGCAACTAGTAATAGTTAAGATCACCGACAGACTATAAATTATCATCAATAAATCAGATTGGCATGTTTTCATATAATCTCCTGTTTTTCTTGTCTATTTATCTTTTTCCAATACAATTAATTTTTATTAATTATTTGATGGATGTATGTATAATGGTTTCATTACCAAAATATCTTTCTTTTCAATAATGTTGTTACTGATTATTATTCTGTTCTTTGTTTACTTAATAATATTAAAAATCCACAGCCTTGAGCATTGTAAGATTATATTTTATTGTGATTAACATGTGTAAAAGTAGCGATGTATTGAAGCATAGACATTACATTTGTAGGTCAAAAGAAGCGGATTGTTGTGCGATTACCATTGAAGTGTGAGAACAGCACACGCGGTATGATCATTATTATTATTTCATACATTTAAAGAATAATTTAATTATTTGAACAACAATAGTGGTATCTTCCAAAGGCTCATTTGCCACTTTAATGTGTATTATTAAAAATAATTGCGCTATCTCAACACTGGCGTAATCTCACTCGGTCTTGTGACGTGAGACTTATCTTCAGCACAATAACACAAACTTTACGGGTATTTTCATAAAAAAATATTACGATTTAGACGAAAATAAGTGTGAAATTACGGGCAGTGATTGTTCAGTTAACCTACTTTTATATAATAGTGACCGTTGTTGAATCAAAAGCGAGTTATGTGATGGCAAAAAGATTTTAGTTCCGAGGTTTTTATTTTGCTTGAGTAATACGACGATGTTTTAAGAAAATTGTACCGGTATATTTTGTACGAAGAAAATATCTGATTTCTTTAATATGAAAATAAACTAGTATAGGTTTTCGTGAACATATTATAGTTGAATCTTATCAATTTTTTATTATTGAAATAAGATACTTGAAAGCTTAATTTCATATAATATTCTGAACCACTATTCTAAAGAGACGGTTTAAATAGATATAAATCATAATTATAAACTTTAAATAATAATAGTTAATGCCTTTTTAGTGCATTTACATGTGTATAATATCACATATTCCTTTTCCTAGTAATTTTAACTTGAAATATTCCTACATGATATCTTAATATACATTATCAGTAAAATTTAAAAGCTTGTCAGTATACGCGTTCAGGAGATACCGTCTTAATATTAGCAGGCTATTAAACTGGATGTATAAATATCAAGATGGCGAACCAAGCAAATGAGTTTGACAGAGGCAACACTGTCATCAATGTGATTAACAGTGTTTAAACAAAATTAATAAAAATCGATGGACACCTAATCAAGAATTCATCTGAACTGAATCATCTACTTGGTCCGCAATTTTTATATTTATACATCCAGTTGTATGGCCTGCTAATAAATATAGGTGGTATCGGTTCAAAGAGTGTCGTCATGGGTTCGAATCCTGCTCGATATAAAAATTCCAACGACTTGTGATTGGAAGATCATTCTTCAAGTCTTGATCAAGATTTATCCCTTTAATTATTAATTACTATATATAATTCTAATAGTTAACAGATACTGAACATGTTGAATTAAACATCTATTTAAAAGCTCCTTAAACCATCGTGTGCTAATAAAATACAAATATGTATGTATTGTTAAAAAAAATATTTTTTCATACATGAACCTACTTGCCCATACATATGTCATAAGATTTTTGATGAATATTTATTGTTATATATACGAAGAGAAGCTATTGATGAAATTTATACGAAGCGTATAATGCAGGCTTAATTGGTACTGATCAACTGCCGCGTGCTTCCATTAATTAAACTTTGACGATCATATGACGTAAATCACAATTTACTACATGATTTCACATTTTAGATTGTTCATATGCACAAGGCATATAATACTTAATCTGCACTTTATACTAGAAGGAGCTCAGATATCCTGACAAGCGGTTTTGGTATTAATTTTGCCTTTGAGAATTTTGGTTGAAGGTTTTAAATACTTTTTACACCGCACGAAATCTCGGAAAACGCTCGAAAGTTTACTAATTTGAAAACATTTCGGGTGGAAAAGTTTTGCCATAGACGAGAATGTCGCTCGGAATAAATTAATTTAAACTTTAGCGCAGATTTAATGAAAAAATAAATAATAACACCGCTTTAAATGTGGGTAGGTGTGATTTTTTTCCAAAAATAAATTATCCTTTAAACAAATGATTTTTTTAAATGAATCACTATAATAAATATGAATTTATTTATACTTTTTGAGAAGATTCTATCAAATTTTATTTTTTTAAGCACAACAAAGTGTTAATTCATTGTTTGTCAGTGATCTTAACTATTACTAGTTTTTTTTAACTAACCTAATCAAATACCGTTACAACGTGACCTTTAATTGTTTAATAAAGGTTTTGTCTAGAATATTAGAATAATCCTCCAAAATAGTGAAACTAGATATACATACATTCCAATATTTAATTATATGTCGGATTGTCTTCAATATTTTTCATTCATTTAATATTAATAAATTATTTTATTTATTTACGCACCGAGGAACTTTTTGAGAGGGTTTTTTTTTCAGACATAAGGTGTTAATTGTCTTGGTGTTGTTGGTGATCTTAACTATTACGAGTACACAGTTAATAATTATAATAATTAGTATTTACTTTACAATACAGGTAATCAGAGTAAACTTGGACCAAGACGATCGATTGGGATTTTATTAATATTATTCCAGTCGTAATTTTTGCCCGTCGAAATTTATAGAATTATTAGTATAAATTAAAGGTACAATTTCAAAATAATTTTGTATGATAAAATACTTTTTTAATTGCTTGGATTTTTAAAAGTATTGAAATTTTCCCTGTATACATATCATTTTCATATAAATAATTTAAAATTGTTGTTTATTTAAGTTTAAAATATGATACTGTGTTCATTTTTAGCTAGATAGTAAAAATAGAGACAGATATTATAAGGATATGAATATTCATCATGATAAGAATTGTGCAGACCATTTTTCATATTAAGTCTGAAGGCTCTGAAATAGAATTATGATTGAAAAGAATAGTGTCTTATTTTATGAAAAGCCTTATTTTGCAGCCGCCCAGAATTAGTTTAGCTTCAAAGGGGGTTAAGAAATAAGTGGAAGCGAGTCTAATAAAACTTAATTCTGTGGTAATTTTCATATTTCCTTTGAGAACTTCCAACCTTCACCTTCATATTTCCTGCTGTTATTACAATTCAAAGAAACCAATGTCAGATTGAAATGCAGGTTCATCTCCATTATAAATCATATAAAGTATCCCGTTACAAACAAGACAAACAAACATCTTCGTTTTTAATTAAAAATGTGAAAAATAATAACATTAAAATAATGTAAATTGTCCTCGTATGTATTAAATAAAAAAAATTTTTTTTGGCCATTTTATAACATTGTATTATATAATATTCTTCTAAATAATTATGTATAATTATTATTGAATTCGATATTGAAATTCTCTTCCATTATAAGTCATAGGATGTAATGATTTGGCTTCGTTGCCAAATTGCGTACCTGGGTGACCACTTTTCCACCAATTCTGTCGTCTACAGGGTTTGTGTAGGAGAGACCTTAACTATATGGAAACATAAAAGATTAATCTTCTTTTATATAATTTTATAGTACTATACTTTTAACTTTTATTATTTGCACAATATTTTTGTTTTATATATTTTTTTGTTTTTGTCGTGTCTGTAAAAAAGTTAATAATCTTGTTATACATATAAATATCTTAGCAAATACAACATTTAGCATAAAAAATATACAGTAATTAATTTTAAAAACATTTCCAGAACCTTGTTTCATGTCATATTTTTTGTATATGCTATAATTAATGATATCATAATGCAAAGACAAGTTTAGAGAACAATCATTTTTCATCATAATTCATCAATCAATCAATCATAATTAATAGTCATAGTAATTTATATACGGAGTTTCTATTTTTTTTTATATATATTTGAAAATGTTTGTCGTTGAAGGATTAATTAATTTACTTTCGAGAGCAAAGAAAGGTGTTTGTGGAATGATTGCGCTTCAAATTTCAAACGTGACTGTCATGAATTTGATCCGTGACCTTTGATAGGCATCCTGAATTTCAGCAGTAATATATATGACACGTGAAAATATATGGTATTCAGACGACATCTCTTCGGAATAATATCATCAAACAGGTGGTTTATCCAAGACACGTTTCTAAGAGGTAACTGCGTCACTTCATACTCCAAATCACGACCACAAAACATTGGACCATAAGGACACGTGGAGTTAAAATTGAAATATAATAAATGTATTAAAAGGCACGTGATTAGATTTGGTGGTACTTATTAAATGGGGAATTAAGTAAATGGAGAGATAGATACATTTTTTTTTAAAAATCCACCTGAATATAAAGCTCATAAATAATCTAAATCTATACGTACGCATATGATGAATGCATTTTTATTAAATTTGTTATTTAAATAGTGAAGATTTTATTGTTTATACTATATTTATAATGCTAAAATTATTTTAGTCGATTAATAATTTTTTTAAAGTCACATATAGGTATGTATTTAAAATATTATAAAGTGGGCAGACGTTTTTGTTCATATACGATGATCGTATAATATTTTGCACAATATACAGAATTATGTTAAAAAGAAAACACTGCAATATTCTTGAATTCAGCAGACGTCATAATTTAAGATAAAAATTGTGTCCATTAAAGGTTACTTGAATACATTAAGTGAAAATCAATAAATGGAGAAAATGTGATTGACGTCATAACAGGGGGTGTAAAATTTTTATGAGAGTATCTATAAAGCCTGTTTTTAATATTCTGATCGTTTTCGGTTTATTATTTAATAATAAACATCACTTTGAAAGTTGTTCAATTCGACTCGGTGAGTAGCTTTAGTTACATTGAGATAAAACAGATTTCCCAGTTGACATTTAGAATGGTCCTTTTTAAATATTTGCGTCTCGGCCAAAATGATTTTCGACTACATTTCAAAATCTATTTAGGGCTAAGAAAGCCAAACAAGGTGTCTATGACGTCACGGAACATCTGGCTACGCATGACGTAGTAGCTCCATTATCTAGACTTGTCTCGTAGCAACCGTTGCGTAGCAGGTTTTACAAACCTACTCTATTACTTTTCATACATCATATGACGTAATGTCATATCACGTTCTTATAATATAGAATAATGCGCACTGCAGGTTGTACTTTGTGGTATCATTATCATGAAGTACTAACGTACAACGTGACCTTTAATTATTAAATTCTCTTATATAATATCACTCATTCGGTGCAACACTGTCACTTATGTAAAATGTCGTTTTTCGAGTAGAAGCATTTTAAGTTTTAATATTTCTCCGAGTCCAGACCATATCAATTCGACCCAAAACCATAACGACATCGTGCAATATGCCCAAAGTTTTTTGTAACAAAATATTGACATTTTACCCCCAAACGCACCGATATTTTGAGCACTTGATACAATAATAAACTCATTTTTAAAAATTGCATAAGTGAGCGTGTTGCACAGGATGAGGGATATGTTAATTTCAAACTATCAGTTTGAAAAATTGGGGTTTAAAGCTTTGAATATCATGTACATTTATTTTATTATGAGACAAAGATAATATTTTAGGAGATATAATAAAATAACGATGTCCAATAAGTATTTAAATTGTTGATGGTGTTGACTTCTTGGTGAAATTCCATAATTTAATAAGATAATTGTTAGTTGTAATTTCTACAGATTGTGGAAATCCGCAGAATTTACAACTAACAATTTTCTTTAAAGAAGTCTTTAATATATATATTTTTAAATAAATTGTATGAAACTTGCTTTAAATATAATTACATTTAAATATAAACAACTGATAAAATTAATATTCGTAAAATAAATAAAAAATCTTATTGCTCAAGCTTGAAATCTGAACAGAATATATAATATATTTTTGCACACAGTTAAATATTAAATGGTTATTTAATAACATCGCATGTGGTTTTATGAAATTATTCAATGATTTATACTTGAACTAACTGAGAATATTTTAGGGGGTGGTAGGGTATCGCAAAAATAAGTGAATATTATTTTTAATAATAAAAAAAATATGTTTAATAATCAAATATAAAAAAATAATTGCTACTATTTCACAGAAACAGCTGATTTTCATGAAGCAAAATTAATTCGAAAAGCTTGAATTTTTAAAAATATTTTTGCGATTCCCCACCACTCCCTAAAGCATTCTCAAGATATTTATTATTAGTAGAAGTTTTATTTGTGTTTTGCTAGAATAGGTCATTTATTTTCAGTTTTGTAGTACTGAAAAACAACTGTAACCAGATAATGGTCTATTTATTTAGTGATGTAAGCTTTAAAAAGAAAAACAGGTGACGAATTCATCAATATGTTTAAACAAACTTAAGAAAAACATTGCGGTTCGAATTTGAATGTAAAGGTGACTTTGATAAAATATTGTGTTATATACGCCAATAATATTAATATTGATTAGTTCAATTTTACGACTGTGTGATAAAATCATTTTATTTGTGATGTACAGGTACGAAATTTTCAATCAATTTAATAGCACGTGCGTCATATGTGTTGAAGTGCACAGGAAGATGGTCATCATATTGATGTGTTTTAACCAATGGTTTTCTTTCATACCAGATACCATCCAATTATTGATGATAAAAGAGAATCTGCATGACCAAATTGCTCAGATACAATCATTGATTTATTTATAACTACTACACGTGGATCATTTCCTTGCAAAGCACATAAGTCATCATATGAACTGCATATGACAGATCAAGAAGATTATATCTTCCAAAGCGATATCCTGGGAACCTTTTATAAAATACATCATTTAATGTTGAACCTTTGGAAAAGGTCACGAAAAAAATTTTTTTGTGAGAAAATTTACATATTTTTAGAATGGAATGTTTGTTGAAATTACTATCATAATAGTGGGTGATATTAATATGTAAATAAATAGATAATTTTATATTAAAATAACAGTAATCCCGTTCTCCGTGTATATTCTCTAATACTCTAAAACATATTTCTATCACAGAATATTTTTTCGTGTTTGTAGAGTAAATATGAAATACAAAATGTAGACATGCTATGATGTGAGATAAAATATCAACTGCGGTGATTAGTCATAACTTTAACACCAAATTAATCACAACCTATTTTAGTAATTCGTCTCTAAGTATGAAATTTTTTCTACAAACATAAGAACCAAAGTGTAAATTAAAATAATATAAGTCAGTTTTCCGCTAACCAGCTTTATTGTGGACTAATGTAGCATAAATGCAATTCAAATTAACTTCAAAACAATGTTATCGGAATAAAAGCAGGTCAAAGCAAATTTACCTTAAAATAAGCAAAACACGAAATTGAATGCATTTTTTTTGTTTTTTTTTTTAGCTAATCGGTATTAATTACATCTAATACACTAGAATATATTTATAAAATAAAAATTATTTTAAAATGGTATGCAGTTTTTTTTTTATTTTACATACAAATCATTTAACGCTTATTAAAATAGGAAATAAATTGCTCTGTAAAAATCGTAGCGTTGTGTGATTAAGATGCTGAAAAAGTCACGGCTCACTAATTCAGAAAATATTTTAATGGCAGAATTAAAATTTCTAATCATCCAATAAATTGTAAACCGAGACGTCTTACATTAACATCAGTGATCTTGACACAAAACAACAATTTACTTTTATTTACATTTCATTTTAGATGTTTACTGAGACATCTGATGCTTTAATACCACGAATAGTAATAAGCAGTTCCATGGAATAAGGATTCATATGAAAATTCCCATATCTACATGTGTTTATCCTGTTATTATTGAACACGTGTATATTAAATGTATTATCCCTTTGACATTTATTTGACACGTGTCCTTCAATACTCTCAAGGGGAAAGTAATAATCATAAATATATTTACATATGAGTGACCATAAAAATGAGCATATGACAAATAAATTGCTATTAGTAGATAAACAAGTATTCATTCATTGCTTATTAACGTTTAAAATTTAATATACATACCAAACCTTTATTTTCCAAAATATTATGGATGGAAATTATCAGGTAAATTAATCCAATATCAATAGCGCAAAATGCAATATGCGACGGTATTTTTTTAAATTTGAATTTTTAAAAAGTCTTAGTTATAATTGACAATTTATTAAGATATTATGGAATTAATAAGAATATTAAAAATATGTTTTTGTGAGATAGTAATGTTTTTTGCCTCATTTTATTTTAGGGCTTCTTAAGTTTGACGGTGAGATTTTTAGACGTACATAATATTGCCATTTTATTTCATGCAAAAACCGATGAATTTCAAACTGTATAATTTATTTTTCATATTGGAAAAAGAATTTGGGCGGTGATGTCCATTTTCTATCTGGTCTCTTTGAATTTGTAAAAGAAATATATATTATAAATATGAGACTATGAAAACACAAGATTCGTCCTCAATACACAATAACAAAAAATATTGAAGTTGAATGGGTTAAGGATATTATAATTTTTAACACGTGCCGTGTTTGATGACTTCATTTCAAATGAAGTTGTTCAACAGTTTTATTAGTTATGATAATATTTTCATAGGATTTGTTGGAGTGTATAAAAATGTTTGATTCTCCGCGGACCTGGACTCTGTGATGGTCTGAAAAATTGTCTCATATTGCATTTGAAGCGACAGTGAATACAAAATACTGTCGACATGGATAAAGAAACATAATAGAATATGTACAGTTAGATTATGAACAGTTTCCATGTATGGGTCGCCATTGTTCTGTGGTCAGTGGACTGTAAAGCGCATGAATGATCTGTGACCATTTAATTGTACAAATCATCGTTATTCAGATGATATCATACCGTATGATTCATGTTTTTTTACAATTAAGGTATCTATAAGAATACTAGAAAAATTATTTGGAAAATCTCTAAAATTTAATAAACAAAATTAACAAGGTTTCATGGTATATTGGTTTTGTTGTGTTATGTTTATACAAAAATCATTGAGTTCTCCCCGTATAAAGTAATCTTATATATATATATATATATTTTTTTCTTATATAATCTTATATATCATGGGTATAGAATGCATCTAATTAATTTTTTAATAGCCATAATTTTTATCTTAATCTTACTAAAATCTTTTTTTTACATTGTTACTCTTTTTATGCTTTTCTTCTTTTTTATTTATTGTAAATTTTTTATTGATTTTTCTTTTCACTTCATTCATGTTCCAACTGACGAGTGCTGCAATATCACCACGGCGACTTGGGATCCCCCGTAATGCTCTAGTGGTACTGCAGTATGATATAATAATATATGTATTTATATATTTTTTTTTATATCGTGACGCCTTCCCTATTGACGGGAGTCCCTTTATAAGGGGTTGGCCAGGCCACCTTGGCCTTTACGGGAGAATATAGTAGAGATGGTTTCCCAGGCCACCACACAGCAATGAGTACTTAAGATCTAGTTTGCTAAGCTAGATCTACCAAGTGACTCCGGTGCCGTGAATCGAACCCGGGAGTCTTCACTCACGAATCCGTTACACTAACCACTGGGCCACAAGGCGGCTCGTGTATTTATATATAAAATAAAAAAATAATTTTATATATTAATTCAACCTTTCTTTGCAGACTCCGTAAGGCCATTTTACTAAATGGCTAGATAAAAAATTGATTGAAGCCGAAAGACGCATCTTTAATATTACACATTTTTATGTATTTAATTATTTTTTGCACCTATATATTTTATTAAACTTATGTAAATATAATGTGTGCATGGAGATAAAAATTATGATATTTGATAAATAATAATTCAACCTATTTTTTCTGGTCTTTCGCATTAAAAATTCTCATTATATATCATTAAAATCTAAAAATCAAATATTTTGCAGTTACTTAGTCTGCAAAGGAAGCCAATGAAATATGTATTAGTTGTAGTTTTGATAAATAATCGGTCAAGTGATATATTTTTTGTTTTAATGCTAGAATACTATTTAAAACTAAACATAATATATTGTCTTATCATGGCATTATATTTCTCTTCATGTTATAACGAATATATAAAATAATGTTCTTTAATATTTATTTAATAACTGTTGTTAAATGTGATAAAGGAGTATCCATTATTAATTAATTTGACTAAATCCATTATTGCTTAATTTGACTTTGTAAGCATCTGACCTTGTGAGACTTTATCAATTTATATGTAATGGATAAAAAATATATAAAACACAATAAACGAATATAATTAATGTTAGATATAAAAAAACGCACACGTATAATTAATTCAGCTATATTCTATAGTTTCTAAGTGATGTGAATACATAATTAGTTTGATTGAGACACATAAAAAGCATAAATTGATAATAAACTACGTGATAATATCCATCATTAAATTTGGCATTGTCTACTAATCAAATTTTTATTTTAATCATCGTCAACTTTGCTGAAAAAAATGTTTTCAAAAGCAAAACGTGATATTTGCTCATTTAAAAATAGATTACAATGAAAAAAAAATTTTTTTTTTTTTATATTTTCATTTTAAATATTGTAAAAAGTGACACAATTTGTCAAGTATAAAACTTATCAGAAACTGGCGACACAGTTATAACATTCTCAGATAAAACAACAATTTGTGAAGGAAACTAATTTATGTATATTGGCTGCAATGTATGTTAATATTTTTATTTATCGCTGGTATTTTAAATAAATGTTTTCTTCATACACATGACGTTGAATTGTCCAAAATATTACTTCCGATGTACAATATAATTTATATTAAGCGTAAAATGTTTGACCTAGAAAATATGTCGCCATATATCTTTCAATCATCTTAATGTTGCTGACACTTGTTAAAGCATTTTGGACAGTATTTTTTAAACAATTACGTAAATAACATCCAAATAAGATATAAAATAAATAAAATTCCACCAGCATACGCAATTTAGAACTATTAAAAAAATATTAATAATTTTGTAGAGAATTATATCCTAAAAAACGTTTAAACGTAGTGTAGAATTATACATACTAATAATAATACAGCAGGCAAAAATGTTGTGTTCTATTTATTAAATTACCAGCGTAAATAGCTCAGGGAATAAGGCGTGTGGCAAAAACTGTGGTCATGGGTTCAAAAAACTCAAGTAAAAAAAAGATTTGATCGGTTATTACAACTGGGAGATCGGGAATAATATTAATAAAATCCCAATCGATTGTCTTGCTCCAGGTTTACTCTGATTTCCTGTATTGTAAGGTAAATACTGATTATTAAGTCGGTGACCTGTGTAACTAGTAATAGTTAAGATCACCGACACACAGTGAATTAACAAGGTATTGTGTGTAAAAAACATTTTTTTTTAACTATCTCAAAAAGCCTTTCGGGGCGTTTATAAATTGGTATAAATAGAAAACAACAATGGAAAATTCTAAGATAAACCTTATTTCAACACAAAAAAAATCGTTAATTTTGTTTAAAATATGTAATATATAAATAAATAAAATAAATTAAGTTGCCACATAAAAGTGATAAAAACTAATAAATGAAATTATTGTTAAAAATATTACGATATTTTTATCTGTAATATTATTTTGAATAATTAAAACAGTAAAATTATTTATTTATGATTATTTATTTTTTGTGTTAAATATAAATTGATAAACAGAGAAAAATACATTTTTGATCGTTGATATTTTTATACAACCACAATTTAAGTTTACTCTAATGTCCTGGATTGTAAGGTAAAATACTGTTATGATTATTAAATCGGTGACCTGTGTAACTAGTAATAGTTACGATCACTGACAGATAATGAATAAACACGTTGTTTAACTCATTCTATAAAAATCAACCAGGCAAAGTAACATTTAATAATTGTATTGTTAAATAGTATTAATTAGATTGGCAACATTGGCATGATTGAAGATTAGAGTAAATTACTTCAAATAAATACACAGTTTAGTTGCTTTAAAAGAGTGCGTGATACTTGATTCCCACTACAACTAGTTTCTATATAGTTTTATTTATATTGATCGACCGATATGACTAGTTTAAAAAACGGTAAATGGTGTAAGATCAATGTCAAAATAAGACACCGGTTGTGATTGGCTCGGTTGGGTGTTATCTAGAACAAACCCACCATTGATCAACCATATTTATCGGACGATATAATTGATTGTCGTCATATTTATCTAGAACGGACCGTTATAACAATTGTATCGGAATTATAAAGACATCTAATAATTATTACTATTCTGTCCGTGAAACAATGAAGGGTTCAATTGCCCTTCATATTGCCTAATAAAAATTGGTTTCACCGGAAATAATAATTTGTAAAGTAAAAAAGATTTGAGATTTGAGGTTTGAGAGCCGCCATGCAATTTTATATGGAACTATCACACCACTACAATTACTTTCTTCTTACTTACTCTTATATTTCTATAAAACTTCGAATTTATTTTTGATCATTTACAACATGTCTTTATTGAACTTTAAATAATTAAATATAAGGAATGGTACATTAAATGTAACACAACCACTAATGGTAAATGTGCCCCAAGCTGTACTAGAAAAAATTCTCATTATCGTTTTGTATAAAAGAGAAAATTTCATAAATTTAATCCTCAATTTCGTTCTTTAAAGTTCATATGTAACTTTTTTTATATAAGCCAAAGGAATTGTACAACTGGGTTTTTGTATTTTTTTCCCATTAATTACATATGTTACGACTTAATAATTACCAATTGATTGTACTTCGTATTGAAATTAGTAAAAAACTTAGTCTATAAACTTAATAATATAACATCTAATCATAATGTATCAAAACATTGTATGTAAATTATATTAAATAAAGAAATTGTATAATAATAAATAAGCCAAAGGAAAAAATAACAATTTGGACAACACGTGGTTTCAAAAAGCTGTTTAAAGCCTAAGAAACAATATTGTGGTGAACTGTAGAGCCCATTGCATACTTTTAATAATCAATGTATTTTTAATTCAAATTACATATAGTGTCAATATTAAGACACCATTGTAGCAAGCAGAAACAACATATCAATTTAAATTGTTTGAGAATATTAAAAATATCATCTTTAGTGTATATTTAAGGACACATGGTAACAACATAATATTTTCGCATAGAAACATCACATTGTTAGACTTATATACGGTAAATAGTGATGAAGGTTAATTTGATACGGCCGCCATGTCACTTTGTATGAAAACCGTTTCAAAAGGATTGTCAATGTGGATGTGTCGTCACCCTTGGTAAATCACCAACAACAGAAGGGAAATTATACACCATAATAAGAAAAAAAAACATGTTTTACAAATGAATAAATACTCTATATAAGCCCACTGCCGGGGCGTTATATTGATAAAATTCTAACTTTAGAACTGATAACTGGAAATAGCTTATCTGCAGTTTGTTGACATTTGTTATGCATACAATTAATGCTTATCTTAATAATACGCAATGAAACCTCAATATACATATGTCTTCAATCCGTTCCAGATCCTTAGACGTAATGTAAATAGAAGTTATTTATACATATGCAGCATGTCTTTAATTGAACTTAAAATAATTAAATGTAAGGAATGGTATATTAACTGTAACTTCATTAATGGTCGAAGTCTGATGGTTAAATATTTCAATTTTTAATTATTATTTTAAAAAGTTTGAGAATTTGTATTATTATAAGCATACGCCATAGGTTCCATGAAACAACAATAGTACGTAAACAACAACATAATCTCAAAATCCACTACGCACATTGCAACAATTAATCGTATTGATAATTTAGTATTTACAAGCAATGTGCATAATGTACGATATTAAGGCAAGCAAGGACATCACCAGTCAATTACATTAAAGCCTTTAAAATATTTGATGTTCAATTAAACACATGTTGTAAACATATACATTCTATAATAAATATAAACATTAGATATCGCATTGCATATAAATAATTCGTACAATTTTGTTTATCTCGTGTATTGTTGCACTCTTCTCTCCTATTCGATAAAGGCATAAGTGTGTCTCCTTCAATAAACATATTTCTAGTGACCCCTGAGAGTGGTTGTGACAATACTTTGGCGATTAAAACGCAATAATATTTAAAACATGTTAAAGAAGTAGTCTTTGGTAAAAACTGAGCCCAGATGTATTTGAGTGTATGTTTGAGTCCATATGACATGTAGTAACAATGCATTTACCCATTTTACTGTGAAATATAACTGAAGATATGAAGAGAGATGTT